>PVJS01008926.1:0-18967 GCA_004027185.1 Glis glis | reverse complement strand
AGTGTTGGGGGTGTAGCTCAGAGGTAGAATGCCCCTGGGTTCAATCCCCAGTACCACACACACACACACACACACACACACAAAACATAAAGAGAAAAGAAAACTCAATCTCTCTAGCACGCGGGTTATACAAACTAAGAAGGGACAGGAAGTGTTCATGCATTTTGGATGTTCCTAGTGACTGAGCAGGAAGCTGCAGGGAGATACCAGATGATTGAGGCCTGTCCCCAGGCTCCCTTTGGGAAAACGGGCAGCAGAGGAGAGAGAATTACAAGTGCAAGGTTTTCTGCCAGGCCTTGACAGATTCTGAAAGAACCACATGAAGTTGCCAGACATCCAGGACGTCATGAGAAGATGGTCCCAGGGATTATACCACGTCTGGCATTAAGCACACATGTACGTGTGTTTTAGCTCGTTCCCTCTGCAGACCTGGTAGCTCCATTTATATTTCCTCTTCTTTCCTTCTTTCTTTTTTTTTTTTTTTTTTTTTTGCGGTACCGGGGATTGAACCCAGGGGCGTTCTACCTCCGCGCTACACCCCTGGCCCTATTTTTTATACTTTATTTTGAAACCGGGTCTCACGAAGTTGCGGAGGGCCTCACTAAGAAGAGAGAGAGAGAGAGAGAGAGAGAGAGCACGAGAGAGCTGAGGCTGGCCGCGAACCCGGATCTTCCGGTCTCCGCCTCCCAAAGTACTGGGATTACAAGCGTGTGCCACCGCCTGGCCTCTTTCTTTTCATTTTTTTTTTCTTTTGTGGTTGCTGTTGTTTCGAGATTGGAGCTCGCTAAATTGCCCAAGCTGGCCTCCAATATTCTGCCTCCTGCCTCAGCCTCCTGAGCCGCTGGGATTACAGGTGTGCACCACCAGGCCTGGCTATTGCTTCTTTTTCTTGAGGGAAGAAATGGTTTTGTGTTCAACGGGATGCTCTGATCCTCGTGGCGCAGACTTTGGTGCTTGTTCCCGCGTCCTTGTTTGAGGGCAGGATTTACAAGGTAAAGTTGGAAGAAGGGGGAGAAATGGAAAAGAGAAGACAAGTTAAAAAAGCAGAGAGAGACAGCAGCAGGCCTTGGGACCCAACCTGGCAAATGGTAGGAAGCAAAATGTCCCTTGAGTCTTACTGGTTTTTTTTTTTTTTTTGTGGTACCGGGGATTGAACGCAGGGGCGTTCTACCTCCGCGCTATGCCCCCGGCCCTATTTTTTATACTTTATTTTGAAACCGGGTCTCACAAAGTTGCGGAGAGCCTCACAAAGGAGAGAGAGAGAGAGAGACAGGGAGAGAGAGAGCGAGAGAGCTGAGGCTGGCCGCGAACCCGGATCCTCTGGTCTCTGCCTCCCAAAGTACTGGGATTACAAGCGTGCGCCATCACGCCCTGCTCTTACTGGGATTTGACTACCTAATCTATAGTAATAAACCGGGCGTGGTGGCGCATGCTTGTAACCAGTACTTGGGAGGCTGAGACAGGAGGATCGCAGGTTCGCAGCCAGCCTCAGCTACTTAGTGAGGCCCTCCGCAACTTAGTGAGACCCTGTTTCAAAATAAAGGATAAAAAATAGGGCTGGGGGTGTAGCTCAGAGGTAGAAGCCCCTGGGTTCAATCCCCAGTACTGCGAAAAAAAAGTAATAAAAATAGTAATTTCTTTTTTTGGAGATTCTGGGGCAGACCCCAGGGGTGCTCTATCACTGAACTACATACATCTCCATCCCCTTTTTGTGTGTGTGTGGTATTGGGGATTAAACCCAGGGGCATTCTACCTCTGAGCTACACCCCCCAGCCCAATTTTATTTTTTGTTTTTGAAACAGGGTCTCACTAGGTTGCTGAGAGTCTCACTACTTGCTGAGGCTGTCCTCGAACCTAAGATCTTCCTGTCTCAGTCTCTGAAGTACTGGGATTACAGGTGTATGTCACCACACCCGGCTATCTCCAGCCCTTTTAATTTAATTTTATTTTGAGGCAAGATTTTGCTAAAGTTACCTAGGCTGGCCTTGAACTTACAATCCTCCTCCCTCAGCCTTCAGAGTTACTGGGACTACAGGCGTGTGTCACAGTGACTATCATGAACATTTTTTGCCTTTTTTTTTTTTGTGGTACTGGGGATGGAACCCAGGGGCATTCTACCTCCCAGCTACACCCCCAGCCCTATTTTATTTTTTGTTTGTAAACAGGGTCTCACTAGGTTGATGAGAGTCTCACTCCTTGCTGAGGCTGGCTTTGAACCTGTGATCCTCCTCTTTCAGCCTCCCAAGTACTGAGATTACAAGTGTGTGCCGCCACACCAGGCCTCTAGTGAACATTTTAATGGAAGTCCTCTAGGGGACATTGAGGGAGAAAATGGATGTCCAGTAGAAAGATGAAACCTTATTTCTAAGACAAATACAAATTGTCCAGAAAGAGCTGGGTGTGGTGGCGCACCCCTGTAATCGCAGGATCGCAGGTTGGAGGACAGCCTCAGCAAGTAGTGAGAGTCTCATCAACCTAGCAAGACCCTGTTTCAAAATAAAAATAAAATAGGGTTGGAGTGTACCTCAGAGGTAGAATGCCCCTGGGTTCAATCCCTAGCACCACACACACACACATACACACACACACGCACGCACGCACACAGGCACGCACGAACGCACATACACAAAACAAACTGGCCAGGAAGAAACTCAAACCCAAGTCTCCATCTTGCCTTCTGCAGAACCTTCCCCAAGAGGGGACACATCCCCCGCCACCTGTGGCCTTGGGGATGAACGCGCTCACACAGGCTAGCACCGCAGAGATGCGCCTCCTTTTGTGTCTCCGGCATTGACAAACAGCAGATCCCCAGCTACTCTGCACTTTAGCTCAGTGTAACTTGCCGCGTCTTTGTAAGAGAGGTCTAGTGAGGGGACATCCTTCAGGAACTTGAACTTGTTCTGATTTCCGGAGTTAACGTGGAGGTTGGAAGGGGGCATACACACAACTCGCTTTGTTGTTGTTGTTGTTTTTTGTACTGGTGATTGAACCCAAGGGCATTCTACCTCTGAGCTCCACCCCCAGCCCTTTTTATTTTTTATTTTGAAACAGGGTCTCCCTAAGTTGCTGAGGAGCTCACTAAATTGCTGAGGCTGGTCTCGAACCTGTGATCCTTCTGTCTCAGTCTCCCAAGTATCGAGATTACAGACACGTGCCACCACGCCTGGCATGACTTGCTTTTTCTGCTTTACACTTTTCCCCCCGAGTCAGCTCCTCTTAGACCCAGGAAATAAAGGAGATCTTCTTTTTCATAGCAAGAGTTTGTCAGCCTCCTCTGACAACACTTCAGATTTGGAGGAGGCGTTTGTGAGTCTGGCGTCGTGAACCGTCTTCAGGCCTTTGCTGGGCTCAGCCAGGACCTCTCCTACCTCCAGGCTCCGTGCTGTCCCCAGCCATTAGGACGGCATGGACTGCCTGGCCTTGGAGTCACCAGTGCCAGCCTCTCCTTCCTGTCCCCGGCTGCCCCTGCTCTGTTCCCCAGTCCCTAGTAATTACAGCCCCCTCCCTGTTCCTCAGTGCGGTTGTCTTCTTGTCCCTCCTGTAATTAGGTTTGCCTGACCTTCCTTCCTAATCTCCTGTACCTGAGTCATCCTCATATCTATCTATCTTTCTTTTTTTTTCTCCTCTCCTCTCCTTTTCCTCTTCCTCTTCCCCTTCCCTTCCTCTCTCTCTCCTTTCCTCTTTCCTTCCTTCCTTCCTTCCTTCCTTCCTTCCTTCCTTTGTACTGGGGACTGAACCCAGGGGCATTCTACCTCCGGGCTACACCCCCAGCCCTATTTTTTATTCTTTATTTTGAAACAGGGTCTCACTAAGTTGCAGAGTGCCTCACTAAGTAGCTGAGGCTGGCCGCGAACCCAGATCCTCCGGTGTCAGCCTCCCAAGTACTGGCCTTTTAATTTTTTATTTTGAAACAGGGTCCCGCTAAGTTGCCGTGGCTGGTCTTGAACCTGCAAACCTCTGTCTCAGCTTCCCATGTACTGGGATTACAGGTGTGCACTACCACACCTGGCCATTCCCATATATTTCATACCTCCTTGGCCTGGAACCATTTGGCCACTCACCTAACAAAGGCATAAGAGTGTTAATATTTTAATTTGGGGCATATATTTCACTTAATCTTAATTTAAAAAATTTAACATTTTTATTGGTGCATTATAGTCTCACATCATAATGTAGTTTATAGCGATAGTGACACACATGCACACAGCATTTGGTGGGTTTTCTCCCAGCTCCCTCCCCATCCCCTCTCCCCATACAGGATATTGAGATGGACATTGGGATTCTCACATATATACACATAATGTCGACTGAAATGATTCCTTCATTGACCCCCCCACCTTCCCCTAGACCACCTCCCTGGCTCCACTGGAGTTTCTCCTCCATTATCTGAAGTCATCTGGTGTCCTGATTCCTCCCTAGCTTCACATATGAGAGAAAACAGATGACCCTTCACTTTCTGTGACTGGCTAATCTCACTTAACATAATGTTCTCCAGGTCCACCCATTTTCCTGCAAACGACATTATTTTATTCTTCTTTATTGCTGAGTAGAATTCCATTGTGTAATTTAAAATTTTTTAGTAAGAACCAGGCATGGTGGCGCATGCCTGAGACCCTGTTTCCAAATAAAATAGGGCTGGGGGTGTAACTTAGAAGTAGAATGCCCCTGGGTTCAATTCCCAGCACTACAAAAAAAATTTTTTTTCAGTAAGCAGAAAAATTCACACCTGAGTTATTAACTTATCAATGCCCTGAAAGCAGATTATTACCTTGCTAAGATCAAATTGCACCTGCTGACGGGAGCGCAGTGTGGGCTAAGCAATCTGCACTGTCACCTAATAGCTCCTGACCTCAGCAGGAGGAAGCTTAGCTATGGGTGTGATATGGGCAACAACCAGTGCGGACCTGCTGCAACCACCAGATGGTCAGGAAACCCAGTGCAGTTTTTATGAGATCAAAAGCTAAAGAATTAGGAGCCAGGCGTGGTGCAGTGAGCCTGGAGTCCTGGCTACTGGGGAGGTGGAGGAAAGAGGAGAACAAGCTGTACCAGGAGCCTAGGAGTACGAGGCCTGCCTGGGCAACACAGGGAGACCCATCTCTTAACATAAAAAAATTGCATAAACCTAACCGGGCGTGGTGGTGCACGCTTGTAATCCCAGTACTTGGGAGGCTGAGCCAGGAGGATCACGGTCAGCCTCATCTACTTAGTGAGGCCCTCAGCAACTTAGTGAGACTCTGTTTCAAAAATAAAGAATAAAAAATAGGGCTGGGAGTGTGGCTTGGAGGTAGAATGCCCCTGGGTTCAATCCCCAGTACCGAAGAAAGAGAGAGAGAGAGAGAGAGAGAGAGACAGAGAGACAGAGAGACAGAGAGAAAGAAAGAAAAAAACTGTATAAACCAAGTATACACCTGGAATCCCAGTACTTGGGAGGCTGAGACAGGAGGATCACAGGTTCAAGATCAGCCTCAGCAACTTAGCAAGACTCTCAGCAACTTAGTGAGACCTGTTTCAAAAACAAAATATAAAAAGGGCTGGGGGTGTAGCACAGAGGTAGAATGCCTCTGGATTCAATCCCCAGTTAAACACACACACACACACACACACACACACACACACACACACACACACAATTTAAGAAGAATCATAGTCATAGCAGTGCATGGTGGCACATGCCTGTAATCTGGAGGTTGAGGCAGGAGGATCACAAGTATGAGGCCAGTTTGGGCAACTTAAGGAGACTCTGTCTTAAAGAGAGTAGCTCATGGTAGAGCACTTGCCTATTATATGCAAGGCCCTGGGTTCAATCCCCAGTAATGCACCCCCCACACAATCATAGTCATAACAATTACCATAATCATCTTTCTTTTTAAACAGAAGGAGAGGGGCTGGGGACGTGGCCAGTGACTGCTCACTTGCCTAGCATGCATGAGGCCTGGGCTCAATCCCTGTACTACAAAAAAAAAAAAAAAAAAAGAAAGAAAAGAAAAACATCTTCATATTCTGTTTTGTCTCTATCTTGACAAACAAAACTGATTATGCTTTAACTTCTGAGTTAAGAATTTTTTGGTAGCTTTTGGGTATGTGTGTATGTGGGGGAGCACTGGGGACTGAACTCAGGGACATTCTATCTCTGAGCTATACCCCCACCCCTTTTTATTTTTTTGTTTTGAAACAGGGTCTTGCTAGGTTGTTGAGAGTCTTGCTAAGTTGCTGAGGCTGGTCTCAAACCTGAGATCTTCCTTTCTCAGCCTCCCAAGTACTAGGATTACAGGTGTGCGCCACCATATCTGGCCCAGAGCATCTTTTCTTAAAAACAGGTTTGGGGGTTCATTTCATCATTAAAAACCATTCAGTAGCCAGGCGTGGTGGAGCACACTTGTTAATCCTAGTACTTGTGAGGCTGAGAAAGGAAGATCTCAGGTTTGAGACCAGCCTCAGCTACTTAGTGAGGCCCTCCGCAACTTAGTGAGACCCTGTTTCAAAATAAAGAATAAAAAAGGAGATGGGGGTGTAGCTCAGAGGTAGAATGCCCCTGGGTTCAATCCCCGGTACCACACACACACAAAAAAATATTCAGTAGACTGCTTCCAGTATGGGATTTATTTATTTATTTGGTGCTGGAGATTGAACCCAGAGGCATTCTACCTCCAAGCTACACCCCCAGTCCGATTTTATTTCTTATTTATTTATTTATTTATTTATTTATTTATTTTGTGGTACCAGGGATTGAACCCAGGGGCATTCTACCTCTGAGCTGCACCCCCCAGCCCTATTTTTTATTCTTTATTTTGAAACAGGGTCTCATTAAGTTGTGGAGGGCCTAAGTAGCTGAGGCTGGCCGTGAACCTGTGATCCTCCTGTCTCAGCCTCCCAAGTACTGGGATTACAAGCATGTGCCACTACGTGCGGCTCCCAGTATAGGATTTAAAAGAAAAATTCCTTTTATTTCATTTTTGGTGCTGAAGACAGAAGGCAGAGCCTTGTGCATGCTGAGTGTGTGCTCTGGCTCTTAACTGCGATATCTTTCAGGATGAGGGTATAAGAGTTGTAATCGTAGTGTCGGGGTTGTGCAAGGCCAACACACGCAAAAGGAGTTGGCAAGCTCTTGGACTCTTTCTGGACTCCAAAGCCATTTCTATTATCTGGGGTATAGTTATGCCATAAAAGTTTGGTAGAGTGCACATATTTCAGTTTATGCTTTCAGCGTCCAGAAACAGAAAACCAGAGTAAAGTGGTTTATATAATAAGACTAGATTCTGCTCATGGAGGAGGTCCCAGGGCTGGTCAGCTCTTAGCAACATCATGGAGAATCCAGATTCTTCCCATCTCATCCTCCCAGGCCTGGCCACGTGTCTCCTCAGGGTCACAAGATGGCTGCAGCAGATCCACAGGCGACATTCCAACATATGGAGAAAGCAACAGGGGCTCCTCGCCATCACCCCCTCTGTGGTTTTTTTTTTTTTTTTTTTTTTTTTGAGAAGGAAATCTTTCCCAGAAACACATACCCCTCCTTCTCATCTCACTGACCAGATCTCAAAAAGCTATCATTTGCCGTTGGTAAGTTTCCCAACTTTTACAAAGCCAGGAGACCTTTCCTACCAAATGAGGTCTATGGCTGGGTGTGGTGGTACTTGTTTGTAATCTCAGTACTTGGGAAGCTGAGACAGGAGGATCACAGGTTTGAGGCCAGCCTCAGCAATTTATTGAGACTCTCAGCAACCTAGTGAGAACCTGTTTCAAAAAAATAAAAAATAAATAAAAAGGGCTAAGGTATAGCTTGGAGGTAGAATATCACTGAGTTCAATCCCTAGTAACACACACACACACACACACACACATACACACACACACACACACACACACACACACACACACACACAATGTCCTTGAAGTCTTGGAGGAACAATCAACCATGTGAAATTTTTTCTTTTTTGAAGGTAAATCTTTGTTTTGAGCCGGGTGTGGTGGCGGACGCTTGTAATCCCAGTACTTGGGAGGCTGAGACAGGAGGATCGTAGGTTCACGGCCAGCCTCAGCAACTTGTGAGGCCCTCTGCAACTTAGTGAGACCCTGTTTCAAAATAAAGATAAAATAGGGCTGGGGGTGTAGCCCAGAGGTAGAATGCCCCTGGGTTCAATCCCCAGTACTGCAAAAAAAAAAAAGAAAAGAAAAGAAAAGAAAATCTTTGTTTTGTTTTGTTTTTGTTACTGGGGATTGAACCCAGGGACATTCTACCTCTGAGCTACACCCCCAACCCTATTTTTTTTATTTTTATTTTGAAACAGGGTCTTGCTAGAGTCTCACTACTTACTGAGGCTGTCCTCAAACCTGCGATCCTCCTGTCTTGGCCTTCCAAGTACTGACGTTACAAGTGTGCGCGACCACATCCAGCTTAAGGTAAATCTTTTATTGCTTATGTCTTATGTTATCATTTGTAAGTTCAGGCTTTCTGCTTCTTGGGTTTATTTTGGTAATTTATCTATTCCCCCATGGTCTGGATTTTCAAATTCATTGGAATAACGTTGTACACAGTATTTAGAAGAATTTAAAATTTCTGCATCCTGTTTTTATTCCTAATGTTATTGTATCTTTTTTTCTGTCTTTTCTGGCTCATACACGCCAAAGGCTTTCTATGTTCTGATCTTGTCCAAACATAGAACTTAAGTCTATTGTTTTTGGTTTTCTATTTCATATTATCTACTTGATCTTGATTAATTCCTTCCTTCTACCTTCTCGTGTTTATTTGTTATTCCCTTTCTAGTTTTTGGCGTTGAAAGCCAAGTTCATTTATTTTCAACCTTTCTGGGTTTCTAACATCTGGATTTAACATAATTTTCTCCCTGAGAAACAATTTTATTATGTCTTGGAGTTTGAGATGTTTTGTTCTCATTATCATTGATTTCCAAATGATTCTCCACCCGGTGGGAAAATCCCACCTTCTTGCCCCATTGATGAGAGACTTGGCCACGTGACTTTCTTCAGCCAATAAAACATGAGTGGAAGCGGAGGGTCATGGTGTGGTACCATTATCTTTCTTCTCTTTCTGCTAAGAGACCAGTGAGGTACTAGACAGGACTCCTCCTTCAGCCTGCATAGGAGACCCAAGATGACAGGGAGAGCAGCAACGGCCCTGTGACGTGGATGTCGTGAGGGAGAAAAACATCTCTGTGGCCAGGCATGGTGGCACATGCCTGTAATTCCAGTACAGGCAATAGTCGCAGGTTTCCTTTTGCATGACAGAGGTCGCAGTGAAGCTGGGCATAGTGGTGCATGCCTGTAATCCCAGTACTTGGGAGGCTGAGATAGGAGGATCGTAGGTTCAAGACCAGCCTCAGCAACTTGTGAGGCCCTCCACAACCTAGTGAGACCTGTTTCAAAATAAAGAATAAAATAGGACTGGGATGTGGCTCAGAGGTAGAATGCCCCTGGGTTCAATCCCCAGTGCCACATACACACACACACACACACACACACACACCCCAGAGGTCACAGTGAGTGCTTCAACTGTTAATAGGAAGGACCTGATTTGTCCCCTGATTTGTACAAAGCCCAAAGAGGAGATTCTCAGAAAATAATCACCACAGAAACACTATTGTTTATCAAACTAGCAAGATGGTCAAATTGTTTTTCCCAGGTCTTGTCCCTGAACCAGGAGTGATGGGTAAACCTCTGGAACAGAAACATCACACCAAAGGGAAAATCAGTATCATAGGTAATATATCCCTTCCAGAAGACACACTGTGTAGGTGAAATCAACTAGTTACACAGCCGGGTGCCATAGCGCACACCTGTAATCCCAGAACTTGGGAGGCTGAGGCAGGAGGAAGGAATATTCAAGACCAGCCGCAATTTAGTGAGACCTTGTTTCAAAATAAAGAATAAAAAATAGGGCTGGGGGTGTAGCTCGGAGATAGAATGCCCCTGGGTTCAATCCCCAGTACCACAAAAAAAAAAAAAAAAAAAAAAGACCAGCTTTGGCAAGTTAGCAAGACCCTATTTCAAAATTTAAAAAAATAGCTGGACGTGGTGGTATAGGCCTGTAATTCCAGTACTTGGGAAGCTGAGACAGGAGGATCACAGGTTTGAGAACAGCCTCAGCAACTTAGTGAGATTCTCAGCAACCAAGCGAGACCCTGTTTCAAAATAAAAATAAAAAAAGGGCTGGAGGGCCGGGCGTGGTGGCGCATGCTTGTAATCCCAGTACTTTGGGAGGCGGAGACTGGAGGATCCGGGTTCACGGCCAGCCTCAGCTCTCTCTCTGTCTCTGTCTCTGTCTCTCCCTCTCTCTCTCTCTATCCTTAGTGAGGCCCTCCGCAACTTTGTGAGACCCGGTTTCAAAATAAAGTATAAAAAATAGGGCTGGGGGCAGAGCGCGGAGGTAGAACGCCCCTGCGTTCAATCCCCGGTACCGCAAAAAAAAAAAAAAAAAAAAAAAAAAAAAGGGCTGGAGGTATAGCTCAGAGGGTAGAATACTTCTGGGTTCAATCCCCTGTACCACAAAACAAATAAATAAATAAACAAATAAATAAATAAAAAGGGATGGGGGTATAGCTCAGGGTAGAGCGGCCCTGAGTCCAATCCTCAGTACCCCCACCCCCACCCCATGCATATAGGACCAAACTAGGTACACACCTCCAGTGATTTACAATCCATTCAGCAATAGTCATTCAGTTAACAAACATTTAGCGTGAACTTGACTGGGCAGTAAATGTTAACTATGTGACCATTAGTCCTACTAAGATTTGTAAGGGAGGAGCCTCTTCTAGTTATAGAGCCCTTGGGACTTACACTGAAATAGATGGGGTTAGAATGGGGCTCTGAACATTGCGTGGAGTTTATTGTTAGAAGGTGAGTATGAGAGGGCGGCCCCAGCTTACTGGGCAGCACCTGCGGGAGAGGCCAGAGAGATTTATACAGGATACAGGGAAACATCAGGTGGGGGTCAAGGAGTAGGTTATGTGGGCCCTTGAATTCCTGGCTAAGCACTTATTTATTTATTTACTTATTTACTTTCTTACTTATTTATTTTTGTGGTGCTGGGGACTGAATTCAGGGGCATTCTACCCCTGAGCTACACCCCCAGCCTGATTTTCTTTCTTTCTTTTTTTTTTTTTTTTGCGGTACTGGGGATGGAACCCAGGGGCATTCTACCTCCAGTCTACATCCCCAGCCCTACTTTTTATTCTTTATTTTGAAACAGGGTATCACTAAGTTGCGGAGGCCTCACTAAGTAGCTGAGGTGGGCTGCGAACCTGAGATCCTCCCGTCTCAGCCTCCCAAGTACTGGAATTATAAGCGTGCGCCATCACGCCCGACTCTGATTTGATTTCTTATGTTGAAACAGGGTCTCGCTAAATTGCTAAGGCTGGTCTCGAACCTGCGATCCTCCTGTCTCAGCCTCCCAAGTACTGGGTTTACAAGTGTGTGGCACCCGGCTCTTTTTTTAAAAAAAAAATTTTTGTTTTGAAACAGGGTCTCTCTAAGTTGCTGAGAGTCTCATTAAATTGCCTACGCTTTCCTCAAACCTGCGATCCTCCTGTCTCAGCCTCCCAAGTACTGGGATTACAGGTATGCACCACCATACCAGGCATGGCTAAGCATTTAGATGGGATTTTGTAAGTAATAGGGAACTACTGTGGGGTTCCCGGCATGAGAAAGAAATGATTCCCAGGTTCTTTTTTTTTTTTTTTTTGCGGTACCGGGGATTGAACCCAGGGGCGTTCTACCTCTGCGCTACACCCCCGGCCCAATTTTTTTATGCTTTATTTTGAAACCGGGTCTCACGAAGTTGCGGAGGGCCTCACTAAGTAGAGAGAAAGAGAAGAGAGAGAGGAGAGAGAGAGCGCGCGTACGCACGCGCTGAGGCTGGCCTGAGCCCGGATCCTCCGGTCTCCGCCTCCCAAAGTACTGGGATTACAAGCGTGCGCCACCACGCCCGGCGATTCCCAGGTTCTGAACTTAAGTGACCAGGGTCAGAAATCCCCCTCCCTGCTTTATAAATTCCTCTAACTAATAGGGAAAGACTGTTGAGAGAAGAAAAAAAGAAAGCCACGTGCAGAGCAGTTTGCTTCCACTCACGTTGGACATGCATGCCTAAGAGTTCACACACTGAAAATATCTCTGGGAGAAAGCAGGAGCCCCTGGAGGCGGCGGCTGCCTCCTAGTAGAGAAACCGTGTGCTGGGTGCCCCAGATCAGTGCTCACAGTGGTTCTGTGGTAACGCGAGCTGAAAGACAAGCAGTATTTCACTTACTTTCATTTGGTTTAGTTTTCTTTTTTTTTTTTTTTTTTGCGGTACTGGGGATTGAACCCAGGGTCATTCTACCTCCGAGTTCCACCCCTAGCCTGATTTTTTATTCTTTATTTTGAAACAGGGTCTCACTAAGTTGCAGAGGGCCTCACTAAGTAGCTGAGGCTGGCTGTGAACCTGCGATCCTCCTGTCTCAGCCTCCCAAGTACTGGGATTACAAGCATGCGCCACCACACCCGGCCTTGGTTTAGTTTTCAATCACGGGAGAGGGAGGGCATTGTGCATGAGCACAGGACCTGACCGAGACCAGCAGGACCACCTGATTTTAGGAGGACACACCGCTCGGGACCGCTCGGCTCCAGGATTTACTTCCTCAGCTTCAAAATAAGACCAGGGACCCCTTCCTGACCTGGGTGTGACGGGAACTCACCTGAAGGTGCTATGAAGTACCATGGAAGTGAAATGTGTTAAAAATTAGCATGTTGAAAATGTTTCCTGTTCAGGACATGCCTAGAAATATTTAGACTTGGTTCTGGTTTTTTTGGGGAGGGGTACTGAGGATTGAACCCAGGAGCATTCTACCTCTGAGCTACATCCCCAGCCCAATTTTATTTTTATTTTGAAACAGGTTCTCGCTAGGTTGATGAGAGTCTCACTACTTGCTGAAGCTGTCCTCAAACCTGTGATCCTCCTAGCTCAGCCTCCCAAGTATTGGGATTACAGGCGTGAGCCACTACACCTGGCTCAGTTTTGGTTTTTTTTTTTTTGTGTGTGGTACTAGGGATGGATCCCAGGGGCATTCTACCTCTGAGATATACCCCCAGCCCTATTTTATTTTTTATTTGGAAACAGGATCTCACTGGGTTGCACAAGGCCTCACTAAATTGCTGAGGCTGGTCTTGAACCTGCGATCCTCCTGTCTCAGCCTCCCAAGTACTAGGACTACAAGCCCACGCCACCACAGGCTCAGTTCTGATTTTTAATTAATTAGTTTAAAAAGTAAAAAAGGGCTGGGGGTGTGGCTCAGAGGTAGAATGCCTCTAGGTTCAATCCCCAGTGTCTCTCTCTCTCTCCTTCCTCTCTCTCTCTCTTCTATCTCTCTCTCTCTCTCTTTCTCTCTCTCTCTCTCTCTCTCTCTCTCTCACACACACACACACACACACACACACACACACACACACACGATGGAGTTTTCTAACTGCAGGCTGGATTTTGCTGTTTTGGTTTGTTTAATCTGGTGCTGGGAGTCGAACCTTGTGCATGCTAAGCCTGCACTCCACCCCTGAGCTCCACCCCAGTCCCTAGCTGTTCTTTTCTAGCCCTGGGGGACAGAGGAATCGCCTACCTCCTCTCCTCGCCTGGACTTCCACTAGTTGCTGTCTGCATAGCACAGTCCCATTTCAGAGGAAGTCCTGGTGGGCTCTGGAGTTTTGGGTGTGACACTTGAAGACTGATTCGCAGATGTCCCCGCTGGGAAGCAAAGCGTAAGAGCGTACACTAATTGAACATCGACTGGAAGTTCTGCTCCGTATCTTACCCGAGACAACATTCTCGGGAGCCGCGGCTTCCCGGGGCGCTGTTCTCTGATGGTGTAAAGAAGCCGCTCGACCTCACTCCTCCGTGGGCCATTCATGTACAAGCCCGTATTAGGCAATAGGAAAAGCCTCTGTGCGTTTGCAGGACGAATCTGGAAAGTAGCCACCCCCTCCTCCCAGGACTTCCCTCTTCTCACACAAAGCTTTTTCCTTCTGAACATGAGATTTTTATTCTATTTATAGAAGAAACGTGTGCTCCTTTCTCAAAGTGTTGTCTCAAATTCAACTAATTCCACGTCATGTCAGAGTTCGGCGAGTTTGGCTGGTGGATCTTGTCCTTGCAGGAGGGCAGAGCTCACAGACTGCTTCCATTCATCTGAAGCAAGACCAGATGCCGCTCACACAAAGGAAAGCAAATAGAGAAAGGAAGAAGATATAAACAGAGAAGAAGCTGGTGTACTTTGAGTACAGTGCTAGGAAATTATTTTATGTAGCTATTTCGACATGCAAACTCCTTTTTTTTTCGGTACTAGGGATTGAACCCAGGGGCATCCTACCTCCAAGCTACACCCCCAGACCTTTTTATTTTTTATTTTATTTTTATTTTTTATTTATTTTTGTGTGTGTGTGTGGAACTGGGGATTGAACCCAGGGGCGTTCTACCTCCGAGCCACACCCCTGGCCCTATTTTTTAACCTTTATTTTGAAACCGGGTCTCACGAAGTTGCGGAGGGACTCACTAAGTGGCTGAGGCTGGCCGCGAACCCGGATCCTCCGGTCTCCGCCTCCCAAGTACTGGGATTACACGCGTGTGCCACCACACCCAGCTTATTTTTTATTTTGAAACAGGGTCTCACTAAGCTGCTGGGGCTGGCCTCGAACCTGCGAACCTCCTGTCTTTGCCTCCCAAGTATTGGGATTACAGGCGTGCACCACCATGCCCGGCAAAAAGTAAATAAAATAATAAAATAAAATAAAAATAAAACGGCTGGGCGTGTAGCTCAGTGGTAGAGTGCCCCTGGGTGCAATCCCCAGCACCACAAGAAAAAAATAAAAATAAAAAAGACCGTTATCCGTCTCTCCTCAAAGCCCTCCGCTTTGAAGCGCATGTCACCTGACTCTGTTTACTAAATACCCCTCTTTGTTGGATAACTGTAGACTCTGGCGCCACTTCTCTGAATTTCTTGGAGTTTTAGTCCCGGTCACTCTTTGTAAATTCATGGGAATTTCACAACCCACGCGGGCAGCCTGGCCAACACCCTGCCCACCAGCGCCCAGGCCGCCTCTCCTCAGTGACCTGGACTTTCCATGCTACCTGTGCCAGAGGCCGGCTCGACGCTCACCAAATCTGTTTCCTTTCCTTCCTGGGCAGACCGCATTTCCCCCGCTGGCTGGTAGTTAGGTGTGGCTCCATGAGGAGTTCTGGACAAAGAATAGGGAAACCGCCTGGGGACCCTCTGCCAGCGCTCCCGTTATCTGCCAGTCAGATGCGAAGGTCCCAGAGGAGGGACCTGGGACCCCAGAGCAGAGCAGCGCAGTGCCTCAGAAACGTAATTCCAGCCACACGTGTGATTTTATTTTATTTTTTATGCTACTGGGAATTGACCCCAGGGGCATTCTACCTCCGAGCTACACCCCCAGCCCTATTTTATTTTTATTTTGAAACAGGGTCTCACTAGGTTGATGAAAGCCTTACTACTTGCTGAGGCTGTTTTTGAACCTGCAATCCTCCTGTCTCAGTCTCCCAAGTACTGGGATTACAGGCGTGTGCCACCACACCTGGTTTTTATTTTTTATTTTGAAACAGGATCTTGCTAAGTTACTGAGGGCCTCGCTAAGTTGCTGAGGCTGGCCTCAAACCTGCAATCCTTCTTTCTCAACCTCCTAGTACTGGGATTACAGGTGTGCGCAACCACACCCGGCTCTTTTTTTTATGGTACTGGGGATTGAACCCAGGAGCATTCTACCTCCAAGATAAACCCCCTGCCCTATTTATATTTATTTTTATTTTAAAACAGGGTCTCACTAAGGTGTGGAGGGCCTTACTACTTGCTGAGGCTGTCCTCGAACCTGCGATCCTCCTGTCTCAGCCTCCCAAGTACTGGGATTATAAGCGTGCACCACCACGCCTGTCTCTTTTTTTTTTTAACAAGCATAAATATTGAATATAAAGATAAAAAGTTTGACTTCAATCACATAACTATAACTCTTTGGCAGAATTTTGGTCTTCAAGAAACCATATAGGAGCACGGCATGGTGGCGCACATTTGTAATCCCAGTACTTGGGAGGCTGAGACAGGAGGATCCCAGATTCGCAGCCAGCCTCAGCAATTTAGTGAGGTCCTGTATCAAAATACCTAGTACCACCAAGAAAAGAAAAGAAAAAGAGAAAGAAACCACACAGCTAGATTGAGGGCCATTTTTCATTTGTAGAATGTCTTGCTTTAAATCAGAATTTAAACTGAACGTCATCAGATGTCATGGTCTCTTTTTTTCTCACTTGTAAAAGGAATGTCATTTGGAATTTTCTATAAGTCTTGCCAGATTGCCAATTTAAGACATCAAATCAGCCAGGCGTGGTGGCACACGCCTGTAATCCCAGTACATGGGAGGCTGAGACAGGAGGAGTGCAGGTGTGAGGCTAGCCTCGCACCTTGGGGAGACCCTGTCTCAAAATAAAATATAAAAACATATATATATATATGTTTTTTTAATTTAATTTAATTTTTTTTGTGGTACCAGGGATTGAACCCAGGGGGGTTCTACCTTCGAGCTACACCCCCTGCCCTATTTTTTATCCTTTATTTTGAAACCGGGTCTCACGAAGTTGCGGAGGGCCTCACTAAGTAGCTGAGGCTGGCCGCGAACCCAGATCCTCCGGTCTCTGCCTCCCAAGTACTGGGATTACAAGCATGCGCCACCACGCCTGGCCCTCAAAATAAAATATAAAACGGGCTGGGAGTATAGCTCGGAGTAGAAAGCGCCTGGGTTTGCTCCCCAGTACCACAATAAAGAAATAAATTTAAAAAGATAAATAAACCGGGCATGGTGGTGCACGCTTGTAATCCCAGTACTTGGGAGGCTGAAACAGGAGGATTGCAGGTTCGCGGCCAGCCTCAGCTACTTAGTGAGGCCCTCTGCAACTTAGTGAGACGCTGTTCAAAATAAAGAATAAAAAATAGAGCTGGGGGTGTAGCTCAGAGGTAGAATGCCCCTGGGTTCAATCTCCAGTACCACACACAAAGAAAAGACATCAAATCTCATTTGGGTACTACAAATGAGGTTGTGTGTATGCATGTGTCTGTATACAGAGGAGAAGGGAGAACTTGGGATTCACTATAAAACATTTACTCTATCATTTGGCGTAATCAACTGACCTTATAATCCCACTACATCAGGAGGGAGTGCCAGGCTGCCCAACCCAAGCAGGACTTGGAGGTCAACACCTGCCTGTTTCAAGTTTGTTTCCCTTGGAAGCAGAGGCCATTGGCTTATGCAGCGGGTGCACGGAGGCTCACAGGCTGCCACGGAGCTGGCACAACAGTTTGTGCATGAGATGAAACAACTGGGTTGCCATGTTCTCCAGAAAGATGTGGGGCCTATTTATTTATTTATTCATTGATGGTATTGGGGATTGAACTCGGGGGCATTCTACCTCCAAGCTACACCCCCGGCCCTATTTTATTTACTTTATTTTTGGTACTAGGGATTGAACCCAGGGGCATTCTACCTCTGAGTTACACCCCCGGTCCTATTTTATTTATCTTATTTTATTTTATTTTTGGTACTAGGGATTGAACCCAGGGGCATTCTACCTCTGAGCTACAACCCCAGCCCTATTTTATTTATCTTATTTTATTTTACTTTTGGTACTAGGGCTTGAACCCAGGGGCATTCTACCTCTGAGCTACACCCCTGGCCCCCCTTTTTTTTTAAACAGGGTCTCGCTAGGTTAATGAGAGTTTTACTACTTGGTGAGGCTGTCCACCAATCTGTGATCCTCTTGTCTCAGCCTCCCAAATACTGGGATTACAGGCATTCGCCACCATGCCTGGCTATTTGAGGGCTTTTTTTTTTTTTTGGTAGTACTGGGGATGGAACCCAGGGGCATTCTACCTCTGAGCTATAACCCTGGCTATTTATTTATTTATTTATCTATCTATTTATTTATCTTTGGTACTGGGGATTGAACCCAGAGGCATTCTACCTCTAAGCTACACCCTCAGCCCAATTTTATTTCTTATTTGGAAACAGGGTCTCACTAGGTTGCTGAGAGCCTCGCTAAATTGCCAACACTGCCTTTGAACCTGTGATCCTCCTGTCTCAGCCTCCCAAGTACTGAGATTACAAGCATGCGCCACCTCGCCCAGCTCCCTGTTTTATTTTTATTTTGAAACAGGGTCTCGTTAGGTTGCTGAGAGTCTCACTAGTTGGTGAGGCTGTCCTTGAACCTGTGATCCTCCTGCCTCCCTGGTTATTTGGGGCCTTTTTAGTGAAATACTTAATACAACACAAGTAAGGAATAATATAAGAGACACCCATGAACCTGCTTTCTCTTACTGATAGAGATGAACATTGTTGGTACCTCACTCCAATGATCAAAGTTCAGGAAAGAAGTTTTTTTTTTATATACCTTTATTGGTGCAATGTAATTATACATCAAAGTGAGATTCGAAGATACCAACAGACATCGCTTGGTGTATTTCCCTCCATACACCTGTCCCCCTCCCCTTCCACCCTCCCCGTACATGCTAGTGAGATTGGAAGTGAAACTGTATATGGACATAACCTTATTTGAACTCAGTTCCCTTCCTCAGTCCTCGCTGTTCCCCTCCCCCATCCCCCTTCCACTCTTCCACTGGTCTCTCTCCTCATTTGACTGAAGTCCCTTTTGTTTCCTATTTTTGCTCTAGCTTCAACATATGAGAGAAAACATATGATCCTTGATTTTCTGAGAGGATAGAACTTTTTTCTAGTGATCAGTGAACATGGCTAATTAAAGTTTAATTAGTGCCGGGCGTGGTGGCGCACGCTTGTAATCCCAGTACTTTGGGAGGCGGAGACCAGAGGATCCAGGCTCGCAGCCAGCCTCAGCTCTCCCTCTCTCTCTCTCTCTCTCTCTCTCTCTCTCTCTCCCTGTCTCTCTCTCTCTCTCTACCTAGTGAGGCCCTCCGCAACTTCG
>PVJS01008925.1:30000-51790 GCA_004027185.1 Glis glis | reverse complement strand
GGAGGAGGAGGAGGAGGAGGAAGAGGAGGAGGAGGGAAAGAAGGAGGAGTCCTACTTCTCTAGAGCACCTCCCACGGGCTTCATGGCCCATCCCAGAGAAACGTAAATCTACCCTCCTAGTCACCAAACCAAACACCTCAGGGTCCACCTGAGTCCTTTCTTTCTCTCATACCCCATGCCAACCAGTCAGCAAGTCCTGTTAGTCACACCTTCCAAATATGTCCAGAATCCCACACCTTCTCCCTTCCCCATCACCACCATCTGGCCTGGATTTTTGCCTCCTGAGGGCTTCTGCCTCATCTTCCCATGCTCGAGTCTCAAAAAGCGGCCAAAGTGACCTTCTAGAAATGCAGGTTGTATGATGTCACTCCTCCAGTGGCTTCCAGCTCCCTTGGAGTCAAAGCCAAAGTTGCCCAGCAGTCTTGAAGGCGGCCTCTCCACCTTCTGCTCCCGCCCAGGTCTGCACTCCCGTCACACTGCTGCCAAGGCCCCGACCCAGCAACCCAACAGACTGCGCACAGTCTCTGCCTCTGCAGCCACTGCCTGGAACCCTCTGTCCAGGAGTCACATGGCCAATTTCCCCACTGCCCCGGAGCTTCTGCTTCTGGGGGGCCTTCCTTAACCATCCTATTCAAAAGTATGCCCACCACACACTCCCTTTCCTTCTTCCCCACCTTAGTTTTCTTCAAGGCAGTTTAATTTGACATACTATATCATTCATATATTTACATTCTGTCTCTCCCAGCTAGAATGAGGACGCCTCAAGAGCAGGAATTTTTTTTAATGCTTTGACCACTACTGTATGCCCAACTCCAAGAACAGTTCTCGGCGCATGGCCAGTGTTCAAAATATTTGTTGAAAAATGAATGAGTGAACCTTCACGATCCCAAACTGCCAGGAGGCCGCTCAACACAGTATCTATAAAACTGTCAGACGACCCAATCTGGGGCACTCGACTTTGGCCAAATTCCATTTTCCCCACCAGCCCTGGGGCCTAGAGGGAAGAGTGTTTGCACTATAATGTAAATGGTAGGGTTCATCTGTTTTGGGGAAAGGAAAAAGAGTGGGGGCCAGTAAAAGACAAATGTCTTTTTTTCCTAAGGCTTATGAGGAGCCTTCAGAAAGAGAAGAGGCTAAGAGCCTAGGGAAGAGCCCACCTCCATGCACCACTCAGCAGTCCCCAACCCCCTCACAGCCACCAAGTGTGCATGCCCAGTGCTGCACAGGGACTGGCCAGGCACGACCCCTGAAGATGCCAGCTGCCATAGCGAAACCCTCAGACTCTCCCTCCTCCTGGGGGTAGGGGCTGGGAGAAAGGGGACAAGGTGAAGCCCTCACACCTGAGAGCCAGGGATGCAGCCAGAAATGCCAAAGCGCCCTTTCCTAGTCTGGCATACATTTTGACAGGTGAATAAATGCTCCCCAGTAGGCAATAACAAAGAGAAGTCTGAATTAAAAGAACTTGCCAATTTGGAAAGTAATGCCATTCTATGTAACTCTACTCTATTCTCTTACCAATAAAATACCTAAAGATGCTACTCATGCAGAAATAAAGAGCTAATGGCCACTTGTTAACATCTTTCATAATGCTAATAGTTCCCTCTGATTTCTGACTTTCTTTCTTTCTTCCTTCTTTCTTTCTTTCTTTTTTCCTTTCTTTCTTTCTTCTTTCTTGTTTTGGGGGGCTATTTTAACTTAACTGAGCGCTAATCTGATTCAGAGCTGAAGACTTAAAGAGCTACACTCTACATAACTGCACTATTATGACAACCATTGTTTTACATGTTGCACCGTTTCATGAAAACAATCATCACTCAGTCAATGTACTTTCCAAACCATGGAAAGGCTGTAAAAAGTTGAAAATGCAGGAAGCAAAGAAGCAGCTTCTAAGTATGACATGGAAGGAGGGGGTGCCATTAATTCTCTAAGCTTTAAGCACTCTTTCTACAAAGGCAAGAAGAAGAAGAATGAATGGAAAAGCTAGTAGGGAAAAGACTTTTTAATTTCTTTCAAATAAATCGATAAATAAGATTGTGAGGTGTTTCATCTGCTCCACCCAGAAGTCCAGGCACACTCGCCAAGTTGTCCTTCCAACAGCTGGATAGAGACATGTCCAAAGGTAAAAGAAAGGGAAGAGATCAGGGCTTAGGAATAACAGGGCCAAACAGACAGTAACCCTTCCTAGAGTCAGAGGAACTCCAAAATGGGTCTATGTGTGGCCACCTGGGCTTGCAACTTTATCCAACAACTTGGAAAATGAAAAATTGTGAAAGCCGGAGAGCTGAAAAGTTCCAGAACCTTTGTGCTCACCATCCTGGAGAGTTGTCAAAAGAAGTCTGCTTACCCAGGATGTTCTAGAAGGGACAATTCCGAAGGCACCCAGAGCCCCACCTATAACCCTGTTGGGTTGCTAACAGTGGCGGCCTGGTGGGCTACAAAAAGCACAGATTTGGGACTCAGAATAATTTATTTGGGTTTGTGGCTGAGCTCTGCTGGGTGGCCTGGGCAAGTCACTTCACCTCTCTGGGCCTGTGTACTTTAGCTTTTCTGCTTGCATGACTTGATGTCAGGTGGAAAGGGTCTGCCCCCTTCTATCTACCCCAGTTCCCCAACTCCTCCCACACCTGTTTCTCAATGGAGAAAGTGGGCTTCAAGAGAGGGAGCCCACCTTCCTCACTCCCCTCCCTCTTACCATGTGCATCACACTGCTTGGAACAGAGTAAGGGTCACTAAACACATGTTGAATAAAGAAGATGAAGACTAGGTGAGACTATCTTCTCTCAGCTCTACATTCTCAGGTCTAAGGAAAACTAAAGCCCCAGTAACTGCATGCTGCATATCTAATTCAAGATGGCTTCAAGATTATTTCCATCAGGCCTTCCTTATGTGACCTGAACTTGGTTCACAGTCTGGTGAAGACGGTTCATTTTCTTTCAGGGTCTCACCTATGAGTCACCATTAACAAGGGATAAGAGAACTATCAAGTTTTACTGCAATACACACCTAAAGTGACCGAATAAACCTGACCACATTGGTCTCCCACATGGCGGGTCGCCAATTTGAAGACACAAGGAGAAAGGTGTTTTACCTCATGGGCACCTCAAGGATCAATCTCACCCCAAACCAAACCTCCAGGGTAATAGCCATGATGTCACATGGGACCACAGCACCCTCTCTGGTTACCCTGAGAAAGATGACATGATGGAGGGACTCGTGTTAATTAGGGGCCAGGCACAGGCCCCTGTCCTGCCCCATCCCCATCTATGCAGCTGACACTGCTCCAGGTGGGGGAACGGGGGACAAGGAGGGGATAGGCATTTAGTCCCAGGAGTGGCTCTAGACGGACTCCCTACTCCCATGGTCCCCTTCCTCAGGGGCCGTCACCACAGGTGGCAAGGGGATGCCGTCATCTGCAGCAGAAGCCAGCGCCTGATGCCCCAAATCACCTGCCCTGTGTGAGCACCTTCACCAGGTGGAGTGCTGGGCGGTCTCTCGCTGGAACTCCGACTGCTTCTTTCTCCGGCGAGGAGCAGATTTTCATGTCCTTTCCCTTCTGGACCCTCCCAAGGGCCCGCTGCCTGCTTGGCTCCCCACTCACACTCACAACAGAACAGATGACTAACAGAAGAAAGAGGAAAGGCCTCCACCACAACTAATACCCCACTGGCCTTCACCTGGGGGCCAAGAACTGACACCTCTGAAGGGGTCCCAGGCTACCAACAGCTCAGACTCTCAAGGACTGGTGGCCCCTCTCCACAAGGAGCCAAGATTCACACCTTCCACAGACAGGCAGCTCCAGGAAGGAGAGGCTGTTGCCTGGCTCAAGGGGTGGGCAAAATACTCGTGGACTATGTCGAGAGGCCCGGACACTAGTTCCGCCATCTTGAATCTCCCATTCCATGGTCCAGTGTTCCCAAAGAGGGAGGACAGACTTGGGGAAGGCAGGCACTGCACGGGTTCAGGCTAAGGCCTGCACAGGGACTCCTGACCACACAGGCCACTCACTTCCTCCAGGTCTTCCCCAAGGGCAGCACCCAGGACCCTCCTAAGGCTCTCCATGGAGAAGGCTTTCATGAGGGCCACCTCCAGCACACAGGCGGAAGCGGGTAGAAAGGCCATGGTTGAACTAGAAGGTTGTAGGCCACCCTGGCCATGACTGAGCTCCCAGTTCTAAGCCGCTGGCCCAGCTAGGTAATCCATTTCTGGACAATTCTGGGAGTTGGAAAACAAGTCACCTAAAAATAGGCTTAACTGTGGATTTTTTTTCCTTAGGAAAGAAATAAGAGTTGTGCAAATAAATCTAGTGGGTCGGGCTGACTCTTTTCACAGCACACTGAAAAGGGTAACACACTGTAAGAGTCAGTGAGTTCCACTGATAAGAGAGGATTTCCCTACTCAAATATCAAAGGTCCTGTATATACACAAACCAAAAAAGAGAGAGAGAGAGAGAGAGAGAGAGAATTGGCTCTTAAATGCAAACCAGAGCCAGTCAGCGCTGCCGGAGGAGAAGCAGGACTCAGTCTGTCTGAACCTAGGCCACACTCCCGCAATGAGGCTCTGGGCTGTGTAAGGGATGCAGCTCCAGCTTCCCACCCCCAGGACATCCCCCCACACCACAGCGGTGGCCCAGCCCTGGGGAGCCTCCCCACACCAGCCTCCAGGTGGGCAGGGCCAACGCAACGCAGCAGAGCTCACTGTTCAGCCATGGAAAGAAGGCCACAGAGATTCGCTCCGTTCCCTGTCTCAACCCTTGCACCTTCCCCACAGGGACACAGGTGGGAAATACCCTGTCCCAGCCTCACACCAGTCCATGAGGGCGAGCCTCATTTTCAATCCATCAGCCTGAACCAAATCCATATGAATGCTGTATGTGGACCAGCATTATGAAGGGCACCGTGAAAACCCAAGAAACAAAACATGATCTGTGCCCTCACAAAAGTGATCATTTAGGGAGGAGACAATACAAACACGTACCCATGAGGCTGTGTGAACGCTACTGACCCCCTTCGCCAACCCCTAGAGTGACACCCCCTCCAGAGGGAGGCCACTGGTTGAGTCAGGCCTTGGCCATGCCCACCCAGGATTCTTAGTTACCTACAGAAATGGCCTGCGCAGGTATAGGCCACTCAGTAAATGTAGGTAGGACCTGGCTACCTCTCTGAAACACAGTCCATGGCTCTCAGTGGAGAGGGTGGCAGCGCACAGAAGGGCCAATGTAAGCAAGGCTGCCACGGGCACAAGGGTTTCCTAAGGACTCCTGATCATCCAGCATCCCAGCTTCTCCATTTCTGCTCCTGACCTGAGACTTGACGTAGAAGTCACCAGGCCACCCAACCACCATGAGGTCATCCTGTGGGGATTACCAAGTCACAGCTGGGCTGGGCAGGACGAGAAGTGAGCCAGTCAATCTAAGAAAGATCCCAGCAGGGGATATTCCCTGGACACCGCTGGGGCAACATCCTCAAAGGGGTCCTGGGGTACAAATACCTTGGGGTGGGAAGGGCTGGTGGCCTCTCTCCTCACCACTTCATTTACATCCTTGTTGAACTGGGGTGCAGAAAAGGGATGGGGGGCTGGAAAACCTGGCCTTGTGGCTATAAGCCAGTGATTACTCATGCCACATCTGTGTGCTCCAGAATGTTTTCCTGTCTGTAATGCTTTTCATATCATCCTACACACTCACTGCCACCTCTCCTCACCCCGGCATGCAGAAAAGATGTGCTTATTACACACACTCAGGTTGTGTTGTACTATTAAGCACAATGTCCACCTCCTATTATTCGAACACATGTTATTCTGGCAACTCAAAAGACCTGGCTCTGCTGGCTCACAGGGAACCTGGGCTCTGCTCTTCCAAAACCTTTGTTCTCCAGATGTCAGTAGAAAGTTATGAACAGCTCTCCCTCTGAGCTAAGTTACAGAGCCATGAGTGAGCAAAGAAAGGCCACTCTCTGTATTTTTCAGCCTCCGTGAAGTTGTCACTGGGAAAGAAGCCAAGAGGGAGGAGGTACCTTTGGAGATGGGATCATAACTCTCCATCACCCTGTGAAGCAGAGAGGTCGTCAGGGAACTTGTGTCGGGAGAGGAGAACCAAGTTCAGGATGGACAAGGGCAGAGAGGAGATGCGGCAAGGGGGAAATGTGGCATCAATACAGCTGGGAGTGAAAGTTTAGCAACATTCCAAGATGGCTGACAAAGATCTAGGGTTCCTAGAGGACCTCAAGTGGAAAATGAGTCATCAGTGAGCACTGTTTTTTTTTTTATTAAAAAAGCAAGCAGGATATAAGAATGCAGATGTAAGAGGAAGGAATGTGGAAAACACTCAAGTGTCTTGCCATCGTACTCTGAAGGAAAACCAGCAGGTTCCAAAGAGGGGTACAAAAATAAATGGGTTGAAAGAGAACAGATCTATGAGTTCACATTCGAGGGATTATTCAGGAAGACCCAATGGCAGACAGTGGAGCAAAGAAGTCTCAAATATAAGGGGCATTAGCACAATGCTGGTGATAAGATACTTTGTCTTCTCTGGAATGAAGAGGAAATGGGTTTAAGCTGAAGCACGATGGATTAAAGGTAGACAAAAGGAAGGATTTCCTGCTATTGAGAGATGACTTTAAAAATAGAACTGTGTGGCGAGGAAGAGGATGGGCTAGCCGATTCTCAAGCCCTGTCTGCTTCTGAGAGGGTGCAGTTCTTCCACCACCTGGACTCCACCTACCCCGTATGTCCAATGATCTGGTTAGGAAAGCCCAGCTATTCTGTGGGCACACGGAAAACCTCAGAACTGCCACTCCACGGGAGCCCTACCAGGAGTGATGGTGGGAAAGCTGGTCCAAAACAGGGCAGAGGAGACAGGCGGGGGAGGAGGTGAGATGAAGTCACAAAGGAACAGGTGCAGGTGGCCAGGATCTTGATTTTCACCACGGAGTCCCCAGGTTAGTGTACTGAGAGAGCGCCAGGCTCCTCATCAGTAAAGCTTCAGTGCAGAAAGTATCCCAGCCGTAAGCGTTGGCACAAGGTCCTCAGCAAAGCACAGGAGGGCCACCCCCGGTTCCTGCTGGGCACAGGGAGGCCGTGAGCTGGCACAGGCAGGAAGGAAGGAGAGCACGGAGCCCCAGGCCCTGGGCCAGGCCTCTCACTGCCTCGCCATGCCTCTGGTCCATCTCTCCCCTCTCGGCCTCAACCTTTCTCATCTGTTAAACAGGAGCGTAAACGATATGACTTTGTGATTCGAGTCTACATAAACAATGCTCAAAAAAATATTTACTTGGCACTTCTACAAAGGAAAACGTCGTGCTCAAAGGCCTGGACTTCCTTCTGTGATTCCTCAGATACTCTTGTCAATTACAGGAACAAGAGTCTTGCCCAATAATCAATGTTAGGGGAAGAGAGACATTTTTTAAAAACTTTTAAAATGATTACTGAGATTTAGCTATCTTAAGAATTAAGCTAACTTTTTTTTCCTCTATCCAGATTTCCTCCAGCGAGCCTGGGCCTGAAATCATCTCCTCCTGTCCCCTCCATTGTGTGCTGAGCTCCCATCCTGCAGAAAGCATCGCAGAGGAGGCACCCAATTACACCGACAGTTCCACACCAATGAGTTACAGCCTGTCCTGAAGCAGATCCAAAGAACTGTTACTATTTGGTACTAATGTTTAAAAATTATTTGCTTTTCGATGGTCTGTGTTAGAGCAGATTCAAGATTGTGCCTGGGAAATAACATTCCAACTTACCTGAATCACAGTGTGCTTACTTGAGGGGGCAGGGAGACGTGGGGACCAGGTAAAACTGTAAGTGCGGGAGCACACACGTGTCAACATGAGTTCCTCATGCACACAGACGTGGGGGACAAGGTGAGAAGTGTGGCGCTAGATCCAAAAACCATCATGCACCAGAGAGGGGGTGAGAGCACAGGAGCGCATCCTAGGATGAGGAAAAAGCTGGGGTTTCAAGACCCTACTCATCATGATGGGGTTCCCTTAAAAGTCCTCCCAGAGTCAGAATGTAGGAGGGGGTGCCACAAGACATACTGGGGGAGCATTCTATGGACCTAGAAATTCCTATTCGAGTTTGAGTTGAGCGAGGAAGACCCCATCAGCACGCTACTGCTCCACCAGTAGGAGCAGTCATTCACAGCCACGTTTCCTGGGGCTGCTTGTCACTGACATTCTGTCATTCAAGTTGAGACCTAAAGCTACAGTAGGCACCAAATCCGCCTCCCTAGATCTACGGCAGTAGGAAAGTTCATCCTTTACAAGAGCTATGGCACACATCTCTCCGCCCTGGAGAGAAAAATGAAGAGAAGTGAGATTTTTCAATCCTGACACTTGCAGGAAGCAGGGAGTCTCTAGTAGGTACTACCAAGCCAAGAAGCTTCTTTTCAACAAAGTACACCAAGGGCCCCTTTTAAATACAGGTGTCACACACACACACAAGGAAGTAGGTGTGAAAGTGGGGGCAAGAGAGAGAACCTGAGGTATGCATGCTAGGTCTATGAGTACTGACATCTTTAAGGCATTTTGCGGTCTTTTTGATTCTGTAACCTCCATATTGAGAAACATAAAACACAAGAACATTACACCTGTCAGGTGCTGCGCCCTGAACTATCTCCAGGCAGCTGAAAGTCAGTACATCAGACTTTTAACAATGTGAAAGTTAAAGATTAAAAACATGTTGGAACGCTTACTTTAAGTGGTGCCAAAAATGTGTCCATAACCCGTAAGGAGAGATGGGTGTGGGGCATCGAAGGAGGAAGATGACGGCCCTCGTGCCGCAGGGGAAAACTCAGGTCCGCTTGTTTCTCCCCTGCCTGCCTGCCTGCCTGCCTGCCTGCCTGCCTGCCAAGAGAAGCTGCTACTGAAATCGGACTTGCTTTGCAACAGCACTAAGTTGACTGCTCCAGAGATGAGACTGGAACCACGGTGCACATTTCCGGGGCCAATTCTGGTCTGACCCGTGAGGTTGGAAGCCACTAGTATAGGCACTCATGTGGGCCTGGGTACCTGCTCATTCAGACAAGGGCTCCAGGACACAGCCTGGATTCTGAACTTCCCCAATGACAATAAAAACCCACTGAAAGCAAAGAGAGACTTTTCATAAGGCACTGCCATTTGCCGATCCATCACTTAGGAATTAATGGCAAGGCTTGGCTCTTTCTTGACATGGCATATTAAAAGTTTGTACCTACTTATTCTCAGGGGTAAGCAATTATCGGTCCTCCTGCAAATAATTCAGCCTATATCTTCATTTAGGGCTGAACTTTATCACATTTTATAAATGTGTATGTGATATAGTATTATGGCTTCTTTTTTCCAAAAATTGAAAAATTCATAAAGCCAGAGGTAACATAATATGCCATGACCAGCAGGCACATCCTATAGGTAGGAGTCAAAAAATAAATAAACTTGAAAAATTATTTATGCAATTATATTAAAAAATTTCCTCAAAAGTTCCTAAGCAAATGGGTGCCTCTTTAATTTTCACCCTTACAATAAACTATTCTGCAGGTTTTGTTTATTTTGAGGAAACATTTCACTTTTTTTTCCCAAGACTTGAGGTGTGAATGATGCAAAACAGTATTTGGATATGTAAACTGAATCATTTGCATAATGCATTACTAATCAGTGAGTATAAATTCTGGAATCTGAAGGACTGAAATCAACTGCCATGGAATTTTTAAAAATCTAGATTATAGAAGTGAAGAGAATCGCCCTTTGGTGGAATAATATACACATTTGCATTCTGTTTATAAGAAAGAGAAATTATCCCCACAGTTTTCCAAAGAATTTTAAATAAGTGGCCTTTGATGTATAAGACTTCGTTCACTCTGACTCAACATTATGAGGCAGAAAGGTCTAAGTTCCCAGCCACAGAACACCAAAGAAAGTGAAGGCATTTGCTTCAAAAAGAGCAGATGTCACACAGGCACCATGGCCGATGGGCCTGTAATCCCAGGACTTGGGAGGCTGAGACAGTAAAATCATAGGTTGGAGGCCAGCCCCAGGTAACTTAGCAAGACCCTGTTTCAAAATTAAAAATAAAATAAGGCTGGGGGTATAGCTCAGAGATAAAATGCCCCTGGGTTCAATCCCCAGTGCCACACAAAAAAATAACAATAAAATAAAGAGCAGATGTCCCCTGCTCCTACCCTATTTTGGTGTCTGGGGTACCTACAAGAATCTGTCGCCTACACCACCCATCAAACCAACCTGTCACCGAATGCATCTCAGAGAACCGAACCATCTACACGGCTCTCCCACTGGTTTCCGCCGGTGCCTGCATGCAAGCTTAGCCCCGTCTTTGTAGAAAAACACTAACATGGATGTGCAAATAACAGAAAGAAGAAAAAATTACTCCCAGTTTGCTGTTCTCTTTGTCAAGCAAGCCTGATAAAACCGAGTTTAAGAAACGATGTGTCTGAACAAATACTTTTTGGGAAGGAATGAAATGGAAAGCAGAGGAAAAGGAGGTGTAGCCTAGTGGTCAGCCCCAGACAATGGCACAGTACCCATTCCCACAACAATGGAAGAGGCTGGTGACTCTTGAGAGGTTAGTCAGGTCCCTAATCTCCCCAAGAGTTACGTGCTCACTCAGAAGCCCCAACCCTGCTCATGAGAGCACACACCAGCCATGCGCATGGCGCGCGCACACACACACACACACACACACACACACACACACACACACTGATGTTTGAGGGTGCCAGGTTACATTTCCACAACAGCTGCTCCTATTGTCTACTGCCAGTGAAGCCAAACCAGCCTAAAATTTAATTTAATCTGCTGTAAGCCCAAGTGTCAGGCACTTAGATGGCAGCTAAAAGCGCCACTCTCAGATAACTGAGTGACACTTGCTAATAATAGCCTCTGCGTGAAGCGAGAGCGGGAGCGGACATTTTGTGAAACCAGAGGGACCCGGGCCTGGGAAGGACGCGGGGAGGCTGGTCTCAGCTTCCAGGCAGATCTGGCAGAGGCCAGCCCACCTGGGCTCCCCAGGACTGGCTATGTGAAGCCACCGGTGGCCTGGCTTTCAAGACAGTCCTGGCTTTTGCTACACAGGAGAACAAAACACCCCTTCCCAGCTCTGCAGTCACTGCCCAGCTCCTTCTCCCCTTCCTTGGCTGTGACACTGTTCCCCCAAAGAGATACTGCAGAGCCCCTGACTGTGTTCTCTGTACCCTCCCTCCCTAGAGGCAGGCCAGCCTCCTCTCAGGCTAATCATCTTTCTCTAAGACCAGGCTCCACAGACACCTCCCACCTGCTTCTTCCCAACACCCATCACCAGGAACAGAGGTACCTGGGCTGACACCAGTCAAACTCTACCTCTAGCTCCTCCTCCTGCACTGCAAAAGGCACCAGATCTCTTTTCTTCCAGGAGAACGGAGCACAGTGCATGGCACTGAACAGAGGCCCCCTTTAACAGTGAATTTTCCAGACACAAGATTGAGCTTAAAGGTGCTTTCTTCCCCACAGGACACTTGTCCCCTCTGAGCCCAAACCATGGGTTAGAAACACCGAGCAAGGCCATTCTGCTCCCTACCAGTCCCACCGTACCTTTATTCTTGGGAAATCTCATTTAAGTATAGAGGGAATGCTACAGGTCAGTCCCCAAGAACACACCATCCAGGAACTCACAGCTGTTCAGGTCTTATCTATGACCCTATCACCTCCCTGCCCACTGGATTATTTAAGTTGATCCCAGACAGCATATCATTTTATCAGTAAATACTTCAATATGTATTTTTTAAAGATAAGGACTCTTTTTTTTCCTCTTAAGCACAACCACAAAACCATTATCACACCTTAAAAAAAATAAAGTGACAATAATTCCTTATCACCAAATAGGGCAGTTACTTTAAACTAAGAAATACTTCTTCCCATGTGGACCATGCTTTGGAGCAACCTTCCACCAGAGGCTCAAGACCAAAGCTGCCAAGGAAAGCATCCGGAGAGTCACACACCACAGGGCCACAGACCTCTGGAGCCACCTTGCATGTCAGCTCCTTGCAGTCCTTTGATCTACTGGAGGCTTCATGTACCATGCTAGAGTCCTCTGTGACAGTTCCCACCCCTCTTAACCACCTGGAGGGCTACGAGCCTTCCTCATACTCCACCATGTGGCCATGACCACATCAGAAAAGCAGATGCACTCCCAGTGTTCAGAACTGGTATTTTATTTGTCTTCTGAGAACATGTTCTCTTGGACAGTTCTGCACAGAATTCATTCACAGAGCATGTCTTGGATCCACAGCTGACTAGAGATGTCAGTTATGTTCCAAATGGGTTTTCACAGGTCAAGGTTCTGCAGGCAAGAGCAAATACTATTTTTAGACAGGATAAGGTCACCATGCTTTTAAAGACAGTAAGGTCTACAATAAAACCTATTGATCAGCCTCTGGAACTAGTGCTCCAGAGAGACACAAAGAGACTGAAAGGAAAAATTGCCTAGCCGATTTTTTTTTTTCTATAGACTCCATGGGTAAAAGCTTGTTGGACTTAATATCTTTCAGGAGATAAAATAAGTAAGAAGTGACTGTGTACAGATTACTGAAGTCCATTTAACCAGATGCGGAGGCGGGTCACAGGAAACTCTCATGGCAGAACTTCCGAGGAGAGAGGCTTCCAGGCACCGGGTGTGGAGAGGGAGAATAAAGGCTGGCCCTCTCAACTCAGTGGTGGCAAGGAAGACAGGCTGCCACCAGGACTTCTGCCTCGGACCATGCTCCCTACATTTGCAACTGTGACCCTCAGTCCAGGGATGTGTGAATAACAAATGCTCGAACAAATGACATGAAGATGGGCTTGCCTAAGGTGGAGTTTGAGGAAAAGTGGTAGCTTCATGGACAATATTTTTTTAACCTCTATACTAACTTGATGGAATTATGGTAAATTCTTTTTATAATTTTTTTTGTCTTGGTACTAGGGATTGAACCCAGGGGCATTCTACCTTCCAGCTATATCCTTAGCCCTTTTTATTTTTATATTAGAACAGGGTCTTACTAAGTCACTGAGGCTGGTTTCAAACCTGAGATTCTCCTGTTTCAGCCACTCTAGTACTGGGGTTACTGATCCGTGCCACCATGCCTAGCTGAATTATAGTCAATTCTAAAGGTCTTCCTACACATATACTCTTTTTCTCTCTAGATATGTGTGTATGCATATATATACACATACATCCAAACATATATACACAAACACTGTATGTATGTGTATATATGTAGTATGTGTGTTATGTACACGTAAGTGCATAAATACGTGTTTTATCTTATGACAAGTGCTGATGAGTTTGAAGATTTTTCTTCCCAAAAAGAGAAAATCTTCTACAGGTGTACCATAAAAGACTTCAGCAAGAAAAGTCTTTCATTGCCAGGTGAAACGTGAGAAATAAATTTCAAAATTGTACAAACACATAGGAGCCCAGGTGAATGGATCACCAAGGCACAGAGAGCCACTGTTAAGTTATTCAACTGGCCCAAAGGATCATGAATTGACCAAGGTTTTAGCAACAAACCCTAAATGACTTATTTAAGTCAAATAGGAGTTTTTAGCAAAGACATAAATGAAAAGGACTATCACATCTTAAACTTCAGCCAGAGATGTGAAACTCTGAAGTCAATCATGTCCCCATAAATACCTCCCCGTTATCAAGGGTGCTTTATTGTTTTGGAGACCTGGGACCACAGGAACTAGTGTGAAAACTGTAGGATCTCTTCATTTATCATCTGTTCCCATCTCACAGCCCAGCTCGCAAACAAAATATGCCATGGTAAACATAATCCATACATCACAGGTGACACGGCTGACCCCATTAGGGAGCCAAGACTGTGCCAGCAGCAGCTTCCCATCGCACATTAACAACACAACCGCTGACACATCTGCACAATACAGTAAAGGGTGGGAAGAGAAGAGAGACTGTCAGGCTATGAAATCCTAAACTTCTCCAGGTCTGAATACATATTTTGTCGCCTCTTTGGCGTGAATGTTATGCTTTTCATTTCAGGTAATAACCGAGGGGAAAGTAGAGCCTCTGGAAGCTGCCACTCATTCAGTCAGTCCATTATCTTCTTTGGGTCGGGTTAAAGCTAAACTTTATTTTACTTGCTGTTTTTTTTTTCCTTGTTGGGGGAGGGGGGTGGCATTATTTTGGCCAGAGACAGAAGAGCATGCAAAAATCCAAAATAGCTGATTATCAGTGCCCTTATAGAACACTCCTAATAAAAATCCTCAAAACATTATAAATGAAAGAGGCAATAATTTAAATAAATTACTTTTTTATTGAAGCTATAGATCTCAAGAGTGCCTGTGTCCTACAAGTAACACATATTTCACAACTGATTCATTTTCCCTTTATTCTGAGCACATGGGATCATAAAAGAAAGTTTCCGATAATCATTATCCAAAGGATAATTTTGAATGCTCCTTTTCAGCATGCTTCTGAAAACATCATCTCATATCTAATTTAATGCCATGTATAAATGGTATTCTCTGGACAGTGTGGAAAATAGAAACATCCGTGCTAAAAGTCATTGGTAAACACCAAGTTTAGAAAATGGATTGCAAAGATCACATGTCCTAGAACAGGCCATATGCTTTTACCTACATGATGAATAAAAAAAAAGAACATTTCCCCTCAATTTAAGCTGTCTTCCAACACTAACAGAGGGAGAGTTCTTCTAAACATGTTGCATCGGATGCCTTTAACAAGCAAGAATTTGAAACTCCAAGAACTCAGCATATGCAGGCTATGTCCATACAGAGAAACCAGCTTTCAGGAGAAGGAAGGAGGAAAATATCATTGAATTCAGTCAGTTAATTGAATTTAAAATACCTGGTTGTTTGAATTCAACTGACTTCTTTTGCAAACGTATTTCTATTTTGATGTAGTTACAGTTGCCCAAAAGACAAGCAAGCCTGGAGAAAATACTTAGTACATTCTTTGGAGTTTATCAAAAAACAGCTTGCGACAATTAAAAGATGAAGAAATCGTGTAAGGCTGGAAACTTCTGTGAATTATCACCATCCCATTATAACAGGCTTCAATTTTGCTTCCAGCAATTTAAAAGATGCCAGTAAGCTTTCTGCTGGGGGTCACGAGCCCAAGCCTTCGTCTCCACCATCGCTTCCATTTTGGAGTCAAATCAAGGAAATATTCTGCCCTCTCTGCAGCTGAGTCCCATTCTGCTACTAGACTCCAAAAAGAGAAGGGAGAAAATTGGCCAGTGGTGTTCACAATGGTACATAAAGGGAGCTCAGAGATGCACTCAGTTCAAATAACCTATTTTATAGGTGAGAAAACCAAAAAGCCAAAATGTGACAGGAACCCAAGTTCCCATAGCATGACACCACAAAGATCAGAACTCAGGGGTCCTGGTTCTCAGACCAGTGTTTTCCTACTATCATTACAAGTTAATGATAGTTCTAGAAAAATCTTGGTTCTAGAAAAATCTGTAATGCCCAAAAGGCCTCAATTCACCCCCCTCCCCAACCAGTCATAGTAACTTTTCCATTGCCTTCATAGAGGGGTCAAGGTCTAGTTGTAATAAGGTCTTTACTAATTTTTATATGGTCTTCTTACTTAATTGTCTGGTAGTCAAAAATAATTTATTATAATGCTCTCAACAGAAGTATCTTCACATGACAGGCAGATAATATTATTTTCTAGTAGAGGATCACAGCAGAGCTGACAAAAAAAAAAAGGATGCAGTTTTTTAAACACTACAGGCTTTTTTTTCTATATCAATGATTTCACATTCTAGGTACAAAACAGGCACAGTTTCTCTTACCCTTAACTCCTGCAAAATCTAGATCAAATTCAGAATCTGGTGATTTGATCAAATGCAGAATCCCTTATTTTAGGACGATGTGTTCTAGCAGAAAGCTACTGGTTGGCTATATTTTACTTTTTCTTCCTCAAAAGATTTTAAAATAGTTTTCTTTTTTTTTTTTGCGGTACTGGGGATAGAACCCAGGGGCTTCTACCTCTGAGCTACACCTCCAGCCCTATTTTTTATTCTTTATTTTGAAACAGGGTCCCACGAAGTTGTGGAGGGCCTCACTAAGTAGCTGAGGCTGGCCGCGAACCCGGATCCTCCAGTCTCAGCCTCCCAAACTACTGGGATTACAAGTGTGCACCACCACGCCTGGCTAATAGTTTTCATTTTTAAAGGGATTTCAATTTCAGATTGTGGCAATGCCAAAGTCTCTATACATCTAATCAATCAATAAATAAGACAAACAAAGCAGCATATGTTTATCCTTTACCATTTGGGAAGTGTACATTAATTACCACAGATTGTCTCCTATGCCTCCTCCCCCGTCACAGACAGCAGCGCTCAAAAGGGTCCGCAAAATAAAAATGTATGGGGTAATTAAATGGATATTTATAATTAGAACTTAATAATTTGCATCAGGGACAAATGAGCTCTGATTTTAATCTGCAGCGCATTTAGATTAGCCCAAAGATAGTGTAATTTGATGGTTTATAGGCCTCCTCTCAGATTATGAAACAATACCAAGCCTTCCAATGCAGCGTGTCTGTGTCAGGAGTGTGTTAAAGAAGAAGAAGCAATGAAAATGTTTGACAACGTGAAAGCAGCCATAAATTACATGACAACTGTGTAAAAGTCATGATGAGACAAATAAAGGGCTGACCTATAATGTGTCTGATTCATCGTGACACACACAACTTCCTGCACTAATCTGCCCAGCCAACGCATTCCTAAGTGGGGGAACTACTTAGCACCAGGAACGTTGTAAATTATCACTAGTCAAGGGCATTGATTTTTAGTCGACATTTCAATCAGGTTGAAGTAGAAATACTACCCAGTTGATCCGACAGCCTCTTAACCAGTCCGCTGCCCCTCTGAGGTCTCCTCCGTTATGGCTTTGTTAAATTTCCATTGCTCTCACCATTCGATATTTATTGTAGCTTTGCCACATCCAGGCACTTGGCCTGAAGGGTCACCAGCCTGCCTCTTGGGACATTAAATTCCTGCTTACCTTAATGAAGGCTGTACAGAAAAAAAGAAAAAGAAACAAAAGGCCACCATCAAAGATCTGGCCTGATTTTTAAGGAAATAAAAGGAAAGCTGGTGGGGGGAGGGGAAAACTAAGGATTCTAAAGCAATGGTATTCCTTTTATCATTTTGACTTTCCAGTCCAGGAGCCCCTGAAAAAAAAACCTGGAGCTTCTCTTCTGGGACGATCAAAGGACTCCATTACACTCATGACGCTTGGTATGTGGAGTCAAGGCAGAGCACCCAGTGAAGGGACAGGGACCTGGGCACCAGCTGTCAAGAATGGTCATGCCATCCCTGGGCAGAGAGAGAACCAAAACTGAAGGTTTGGAGTTCTCCATCCCACCCCCAGTTCAGAACACCCCTTAGATCTAGGCCAGCGGCAACCTTTTGGTGTAGATCTGAACAGCCTCCCTTGGGTGGAACTGAGCTTCCCAAGGGAGCCATGTTCTCTACTGCCAACCTCCACTGCCCATGGGGCCTCTGCACACAGTAGGCAATTCCTAACTACTGCAAGTGCAAAAATGGATGGGAATGTGAGGAAGACACCTACGTTTGGCTTTGGGATATGTTCTGTAAACCTTCAGCATGGAACCTCAGGTCCCGCTTCTGCAAAGGGAGGGACCAGGGAGGCACCGTGGGCTGGAAGCTTGCCTCAGGAAAGCCACCTGTGGATTGGATGGAATTGTTGGCTGTAGGCTCCACTTAAACTTCCCTCAGGTATGCTAGCCTGCCTTACGCCAGAATCAAAAATCTCCCTTGAGCAGATTATAGTCCCCAACACCCCCTCCCCGCTCACCCCACACCCAGAGTCTCCCTCACAGGGTAATTCTGGCTCCCTGTGCCCTTTAGAGGTGTGGCCAGAGAAGGGAATGCCATAGAGACAATACAAAGAACTGCTGAAACCAGAATTTACCAGCAATTAGAAGTCCCAGCTTGGTTTCTCGATCAGTCTGCTGCTGCCTCCTAACCAAGTCACACACAAATCTCCAGTCCTGCTCCCTCTGCTTCACAAGACCCTCGCCCGGATTTCCTGCTCATTCGGGACAGATGGGGAAGTAACTACTTGCAAAGCAGGATTCCTGACATTGCAATTCTTCCAAGACTCCTCCAATATGCCCAGGACATCCGCCCCAGGGCTGGATGGGAACATTCTTCTCTTTCCCAGAAGACTGAAAAACTTGACCACAGAACCCATGGGAGGGCCAACCATCTAGCACCAGAACTTCTTGCCCAATGGGGGCCCACCTCAGCACAGAAAGCTGCAGATCTACAGAGAAGGGAGCAGTGGGTAATGACTGGAAGCCAAAGGGCTGAGTCCCTAATAACCATGGCCCCTCCCGAAGTTATCCACCCCTTGATGAGCCTCAGTTTCCTCCACGATCAATGGGGCTGAGGCAAGTATAACCCTCCCAGGGTTGATACAGGATGGAGTAGGGACATATCAGACACAGAGTATTGCAACAAGGACTCTCGGGTGTGCTTTGTGCAACAAGTGACTGTTGTGCCTTCTCTCCTTCGCCCTTCTTGTTGACCCTAGATGATGGGGACCCTGGGTATCCCCATTTCGAAAAGGTTAACTGATTTGTCCAAACTCTCCCAACTAGTTAATGGTGAAATGGAGATCTGGATCCAGAGTGACTGTGTCACACACCCAGGAATGTGCTCCTCGTAAGGTATCTGTGGGGAGGGAGGAATCCCATGCACATGCATCCCCCCACCAGATCTGCAATGGCTGCTTACCTGCCCCCACCCGAGGACCCCTCCCACAGGCTCTGGCAAGAAAAAGCCCACCTCGAGACCTAGAGACCCTGAGCTCTTTAGCACCCACCTGCTTGCTTGCCTCTCAGCTCAGCCCAGCACCCCACACATGGGAAACTACATTTAGACCCAGATTCTAGGAGAAAGAAACATTCCAAGCCACAAGTCATGATGATCACCATGATTGGCCTTTGTTAAATGCTTACCACGTGCCCAGGACTGAGACAAATGTCCCCAAGTGTTCTCACCTGGCCCTAGAAGGTGGGCCCCAAGATTCCCCCCACTTTACAAATGAGGAAACTGAGGCTCAGAGGGATGAAACCTACCCAAGGTCACACTAGAAATGGCAGTACCTCTTCACCCTCGACCCAAACCACGGTACTTCATGTCATCAGAGGTCAAAGAGGAAAAGGTGATGAGATATTTTTAAGAGTTTATGCCCCTTTTTTTTATTAACCCAGGTTACAAAGACTCCTGGGTAGAAGACTGCATCTAAGGCTGAGTTTTGTGGGTTATCTGTGGGAGAAGTCCAGAGCTCCCAAATTTTCCCAGTTTCTATTTGTTCCTTAAAAAGGAGACTAAACATTCTGCCTCCCTTATGAAACTTCAGCCTGGGGACAGAAACACGGTTTTATCACATTTTCTATGAATATTCACAATGGTGGCATTTTGAGGCTACGGTATATTATGAGGAAAAGTATATTATTTTGTGAATAGCATTTCAGACATGTCCCCAAACCACTTGGAAGCCCTGGTGTCCCCTGGCTTGAGTTCTGCGAACCGGCTTGGGTCCCAGTAGCCCCTCTGGTGGGAACCAGAACATGCCTCCTGCCAGTAAGTAACAGGGAAATTCAATTACCTCACCGCTGGTGGCAGGAGGACCAGGACTGCACATTAAAAGAGCTAAAAATGTCAGGAAGTTATTGGACTGATGACTCGTGCTTGCCAACACTCATATGTGGAATGCAAAATGTCACAATAAACTAAAAAAAAAAACACAGAAACTGACCAAAACAGATAAGATAATCGAGAACAAAACCAGCCCAAACACATGGCTTTGCCATCAACAGCTCTGCGCTTCCCACAAAGGTGCCTTTTCCCCATCCCTGGCCTTTCTTGAAGACTATCTTTCCCAGCCACCAACAGATTAGCTCACAGGTCCTTTCCAACAAGTTAAACTTTAGCCATTAAAAAAAAATCATTTCTACCGATATCCTACCTGCACACACAGGCCCTCTAGCCCTGCCCTGCCCAGCTGCGGCGCAAGTTCACACACGTTAGCTCGCACACCACCAGCCCTGCCCATCCCGGCCCTGCGGTGACCGCCTTATCACAACTCTTTTTCCCCCCATGGCAAGCCAAGAAAGATGATAGAACCTGTGTATGTAGCCAAAAGACCAGCCTCAACTGGTTCAGAGGAGAAAAAAATTGAGCTGGTGTCTTTTTATTTTAGTTTATTTATTTATTTTCTTGCCTTTAGCCAAAAGACCTAAGAGCATTTGATGTACAGTCAGCAGGTATTAAAAAAGAGAAAGAAAGAAAGAAAAAAGGGAGGGGGAACACTGAAAAGGCTTGGCTACACTGCGGCCCTGACACTCTCATCTGAAGCCTGGCCCCTGGCCAAGTTCATCTGTTAATGGACAGCCACAACCAGGGCCTGCACCTCCCCCACCTCCCCCGGCCCCTCCCCGAGTCTTCTCTGTTCTCCTACCTCTTTCGAGCTCCTAAAAACTAGACATCGATTATGTCTGCGCTTTTCCCTTTCTATTCAAGATAAACAAAGTGCTTCAAGTTCAGGGCGCACCCTGGGACCCTTGACAAAACAATCTATCATTCTGTCTGCTAAACCAGTCTGGCTACACCACGGCCAGGGAGAGCAACGCTCCCCGACGTACAATTTTCCCTTTGTGCTCCTTCCCTCTCACCACTAACCTCTTTTCTTTACCACCTTCTCCAGAGCAGATGGACTTGACCACTTTGCTTAAGCCCCTCCTGGCAACCTCAGAAATTAAAGAAAAGACCCCAGCTCCTGGACAGCCCTCCTCCTGCGCAGGTCGCCCCACACCCCATTTCCCCACCGTCCTGCACACACAATCCCAGATCCCCGTAGACTCACACAGTCCTGCCGACCCTCTCACCACAGAGGCTCACCCAGAAAATAAATTAAATGCAGGGGCCACCCCCTCCTTTGCTCCTTGCAAGGATATTTTAAGTGAGTTTTGTTTTAAATCATATCCATTAATTTATCCTGACTTGCAATTAAATGCAAGTACACTTTTACAACCAGCACGGAATGTATTAATTATAACTACAAATGGTCAAATGAGAGCACAGTCCCTCCTAAAAATATTAATAAAATACATAATAAATAATACTAATGAAACAAAAATAGGTTCATAAGCCTTGGCCAGGGCTTTTATTATTTCACACGAGGGGAAATGCAGCCAATGAAACTTGCTGCACACACTTTGGCAGAACTCTGACCAGCCACCACCATTGAACTGTAAAGAGTGTGTTTTGGCTGTGGCCTGGCATGGGGCTCTGCACAGACGTCACCATGAGAAGCTCATGGCCCTAGAGCCCAAGGTAGGGCTCATCATGTCTTACCCATGTGGTCAGGAAATGTTAGCTATAGGCTGTTCCCTCTTCCTAAGCCAGCTCAGGCTGTTATGTCAGTGACCCCGCCAAAAGACAAATGAAACCCCCAGATCCAGTGGGAAGTGAGCCTAGCTAACTTACAGACTCCGGACCATCAGCATCTGGCAGCAGGCGCCCCACACTGCACCAGCTCTGGAGGCCGCCTTTGTTCCTGCCACAGGGCCAGGCCCTGCTAACCTGACTCCACATCACTGAGCCAGGGTCTCACCCCAGCACTCCCTGTCCCCACCCCTCCCCCCAAATCCAACACATCACCACACAATCGAATCTAATTAAGATCAGGAAGAAATTTGCATTTTCTTTTCACTGTACCCCCAGTAATCACAGAAGTTCTTCAAATTTTGAGAATTTTGTTCC
>PVJS01008925.1:0-27500 GCA_004027185.1 Glis glis | reverse complement strand
GGCAGCTAATACACAAAACATGATCAAAAGTGATTAACAACAGCTTCATATGCAAATTGCATTAATGAAGGAGTGCAAAGTCATCATGTAAATTAAATATGTCAAATCTCTCGGTGAACTTTCAATCTTGAGAAGAAAAAACACTGCTTTAATTTTTTTACATCATCAATTTTGCAAGATTGAAAATCTAAGAATCTTGGTGCTATAAACAATTTTCACCTTTTTTTTCTCCTTCAGCAGGCTGACAGGCCAGCCTGATGTGCACCGAATGTACATGTTAATAGGCCAATCAAAAATGCAAAACAATTCGCAATTACTGGAAGGACCTAATGGTCATTAGAATTTACAACTAGGTAATGAACTGAAGTCTGCCCACACCATGCATATTCATAAAGCAATTTAGCCTTTGAAGATTAAAGAAGTGCTTAAAATTCAAATGAGCTTTAGCAAATTATCAGTAAGATTCATCCAAAAAGCAAAGGGTTTTTCTTCCTATGATTTCCTCATTTTTTTAATGCAAAATTGTTATATCTTCCAGACTGAGCTTAAACTAAACAGAGAGCTTCTAGTCAAGCCACAGGGGCTAAGAGACAGACAGAGGCTGCAAACATCGTTACGGACTTTGTTCATAAAGCTAAGCCCTTAAGAGCCAAACCTATCTCTAAACATGGTAATTTATCAAAAACAGCCCAGAGTTGCTCATAGGCAATACTGCACAGTCCTCCAACAGCACAGATTAGCACGCGTCCCTCCACCCTCTCAGAAAGCCTTTTTCCCCTCAAGTTGCTTTCCCTGTGTAAACATCCACCATGGTAAAAAAACAGCTTTTTCATCGGCTTGGAGTGGCATTAATTTTAGAAGTTTCTGCTTCCAAAGGGAAGAGAGTAAGAAAGGCGAGGAATTGGAAGAGGAGGCAGAGGAGCGAGGTCTGGTTTACTTCTGAGTAAAAAATCCTGTCCTTTGCTATCTGTCCTCCTGATTCCCTCCATTCTGCACTGGCAGCACTTCATCTGAGGAAGGGGGCACGGAGACATCAGCTGGCATTCAGGAAGTTGTGGGGCTCACCCACCACCACCAGCCCACCCCAACTAAGAGAGTGTCCTGGGAATCTGGGTTTTCACACTTCCCAATTACCAGTCCAGAGAATCCTTTCTTTGAATGCTGACATCTTGCTAGCCTCCTGACATTCTAAAAAGTCTAGTAACACAATTTCCAACAAACCCTTCCTCTTCCCTACCCCAAATACTCCAACCCCGGTGAAGCACGAGAGTATGTGGAAGTCCTATCCCAGCTGGTGTACAAGTCAGACTGAGAATAACAGCTTTGAAAGGGCCACGTGTCCATGCTGAGAGCTCCACTGCCAGACCCAAAAGGCTCTCTGCTGTGGGGATTTTGTTTGAACTCCAATTGAAAAATATTCCAGCAACTTCTCTCTGCCTCCTTCCCACCCACCTTCCACCCCCCAGACTCAGACTTTCTACAGAGTTGGTCTTCCTGCAAATGTGGGTGCATCAAGAAGTGGGAAAGAGAGGGAAGAAAACCTCAGGCACGATTCCTAATTCCCTGACTCTCATACCCGTGCGCCTGCTCAGAAGAGCATTTTAACGTTTATTAGAAAGGAAAGGATGCAGAGCTGCACGGAGCCTGCGTCCACAACCATCCGTACGAGCCACAGGTCCACAGTCCTGACCAATTCCACCTGACACTAATGTTACTCTACATGAGTAGAGTTCAATGAGGGTTGATATGGGATGTGACAGGGTAAATCAGAATTAGATTAAAAACAAAAGTTTAGAAACCGATGCTACACTGCAGAGCAAATGGGACTTGAAGGCCAAATTTCCCCTAACGGCCTTCAAGTCATTTTCCCTATTAGAGTGTTTGCCTACCACCCCCCTGCTGGCAACACAGCAATCACATCAGAAAGTGGAGTAGAATGCATAGAGGAGGACTTGGGATATTCCTCTTTAAATACAATACCTATATATTTAATATATAGCAATTAACTTCTGGTCAGGAGTCTGCAGGCAGCAGGCTGCCCCAAGCAGATAGGAGGGGAGGAGGGCCCAGAGCTGGGACAAGCACAAAAGACAGGTCCAACAACAATGCCTGCTGTCAGCAGCTGAATTATTTTTATACAGGAATTTTTATCTCTATTGTACAAACAAGTACGTGTCTGTGCTGACTTGTTAAGCAATCCACTTGTATGTAGAATAAGATTTTTTTTCTTTCTTGCTACCAGTCACACAGTTCTAAGATCAGAAGAAATACATAGTCTTTGAAGCTGCTCAAATGTTTTAGTTAAAAGGACAGCAGTTGTTTTCAAAGATCCAAGAGTATCTTTATCAGAATTAAATTTTTCCTTATTGATTTTTCCCCTTAACATAACAAAAACATAACATGAGAAGGTTACGATTTATTATTAAAATTTTTTTCAGTCTTTAAATCATTCTTCAGTAGCCAATGTTCACTTTTAAATGTAAAAGAACATATATATATATATATATATATATATATATATATATATATATATAATTTTAGTCTTAAGGTGGGATGAAGTAGGAGAGAGAAACTCCTGAGATTTCAATTCTAACATTGGCTAGTGCATTATTTTAACTGTGAACTCAAAGGATTTAGGGTGGGGGAGTTAAAATGGGCAGTAAATGGGCTCATTACGGGCTTGCCTCTAAATGTAAATAAATCATGAAATCATGGTATACCTTGAGTTGGTGAAGAAAAGTGCCTCAGGTTTTGTTTTATGGTTTTGGGGGGCTTGTGTTCTTTTGCCCAAAGAGAAATTCTATATTTGAAACATAAAAGGTCAGACTTGGCACGTAGTACATGCTGCTCCAACTAAGCTAAGACTCCAAGCTACATCTTATTCCCCTAAAAATTAACAGATGTGATTTTTTTTCCGCAGCTTTTTTTATGCATCATTACATATCAAGAAAATGAACAAATGATGAATATAAATTTAAATGCCCTGATGCTCAGCAGGAGGCTTCCTTGTGTTTTTTAGAAAGTTCAAAAGGAAAATAAAGGGGGGGGGCATACCGACACCTGTGTTCTTTCTGAAAGCACCTTTGCAGGTTTCACAATAATTCCATTCTTTATTTTAATGGGAGTTTTTAATCAATGGATTTGCCTCTATCTAAAACTGAGATCAAATTGTGGTTGTAATTGTTCAGGGCCAATGCTAACAACAGTGAGGATGCAAACAAAAACTCATTGTGAGTGACCAAAGGTCCCCAGGTATCCCCTTCATCAACATACCTGCTCCAAGTTCCCACTGGGAATTGCCTGGTGAGAGTGATTCATTCTGAATAACACGCTGCCAGCCCTATCTGGAAAGGAGTGTGCAAGGTGCCTTCTCGCCTCTTTTACAGGAAGTTTAAACCTGATCATCTCACCTTCAGGTGGATATAATTTGTTATTTAGCACTCCAAGAACTTGGTCTTTTATCTATCTTAAGAGATCAAAGGGAAAAAGGAGGGAGAAGAGGGAGCGAGCTGAAGCCCAGCCTACCTCTTTGCACACGTCAACTGCACACAGCGCGTTGCCTTAGCGGAGCAACCTGCTCAGGTAAGCGTTCCAGCAGCGTTGCATCAGATCAGTCTCTAGGGTGCACCGAGAAATGAGCCACTTCGATTCCCTGTCTGCAAACTTCTAATTTGCCAGTTCTTGGCAGCTTATTTTTCCAAGTGTTTTGTTTCAGGAAACGTATGTATTTTTCTTTGTATGTTTTGTGGATTTACCACAACTGGTTCTGACAGCTGTTGACTCAGTTAAGTGAACACATTATCAAAATCCTCTTTAAAACCTCAAGCAACAGTGGACTCAAAAATATAATGGTAAAATATTTTAATGGGGTTCCAATTGAGAGTTGTTTTAAAAAAAGTACAAATGAAGGTACAGAAGTCCTTTAAGTCGGCACTAGATTGAAATTGAATGTGTGTGTGTATGTGTGTTTAACGGGGAAAGAAGGGTGTTGCAAATCACCACAAATATTTACACTGCAATCCCTTTGTTCAAATCACATACTTTTAACAGGAAAAGCTGGAACTGTGGCTATTTAAATGTTTAAATATTCAAATGCTTGTAATTAACCATATGAAACAAATTATGTCGCACTTCTCCATACCAGCAATTGCAAAAAAAAAAAAAAACAATTCTGGTGGTGGATGGGGAGGTGACAGAGTTGGGGAGACAACTCCAAGAGGAGGAAAGGATGATGTTTTCATTTGCTATAGATCAAAGGAGAACAAGATGGAAACTGTGGCATAGCGAGCATTCTTCCATTGCTGTCGTTCACACTGGGCTATCTAAGTTTATACAATTCCCCAGACTAGCTGCATATTAAGCTTGCTGTGTACAGCTTTATTATGGTGCGGTGGTGGAAGAAGCATTAATATTCCGGCTCCGCATCTGACAGGGCATTTACATGCGCCCATCTGAGCGGCACCTGAGAGCTCCTCCAAGGTGCAGTAACTGTGTGCCTATTGTAAAGGCAAATGAAGCTCACCTATTCCCTGCTGGGATCAGAAGTGACCTCACCACCCCCCATGCCTCAAATCCTTCCCTTGCCAACCTAACTCAATGCCATCGCAGAATGACGAATGAGCTCAGAAATAGACCCCAAGTTACTAACCCTGCTAAGAACAGCAAAAGCCTTTGCTGAAATGTTTTAAAAATGTATAGGGAGTGCAGCTGGCCAGTAAAAAGCAGGGAGACAAATTCCAGCGAACCCAATTTGGAATATGTTACATTCTAAAACTGATTAGAAATACAGGCTGATGTTTACTGGCTTCAAATTGAGTTTGGCATCAAGCATACTGGCTTTAATAATGCTGGCATTTTTTTAGTATTATTATTATTTTTAAATCTGCCTTTGGTTTCTAGGAGCACATGTGGAGAGCTAAAGAATTCTTATTCGTCAGGTTACATTTCCTGGAAATTAAGTTTGTGACAGAAAATGACTCCAGTAGCAATAATATGGTTCGTGCTCAAATTAATTAGGTCATTGTTGTAAAAACTACATGGCAAATTACAAAGGTAAATTTACTGATATTGGCCAGTGCTTTATACCCTGGCAGTAAAGGGGAGAAGCGGTTTAAAGGTACTCATTTACCTGGGCAAAAGAAAAGAACAGAGGAGAGAGGGATACAATGGTCAATTTTCTATTTGTAGTACAAATGAAAATACTAGTCATTCTCCTTTAAATTATATAGTCTGAATGTATTTTATGAACTTTATTAATGTCCTCCAAATTGACACATAAAATAAAAACCTGCATGATTTAATATTAAAAGTGGGCCCTCAGTTAAAATCTTTTTTTTTAAATCCTTGAAATAACAACACTGCTGACATAGCCATGACCCAAATGAAATCTGAACAAGCAGAGAGGTACTAAAGATCCTTGGTGATTAAATCTCATGCTAAAAAAGTGGCAAGGTGCCAGGCTGGGTCCAGCTTGATGCTAAGTGCTTTTTATTGCACAAAGCTGGTACTACTGTATGTAAAAACAGACTTGGGCTTGGGGTAAATTTTGTCAAATGATTTCTTTGTGCAATAAAGGGTGCGAACACACCAACCAAAGTGGATTAAATTAACATCGAGTGATGCAATCTCTGTGCATCTCCCTAGCTGGGCTTTCTACTTCAGTTAAATTCAATATTTTCCCCCAAAGGAAAGCCAAACTTCTTCCTTGCTCACTGATGAGTGTGTGAAGCCACCATTCATCTATGCCCCTTATGAAACACCTTCATTAAGAAATCACCAAAACCTGAAAAATGTTTCTCCAGGATTGGTATGTTTGTTATTGTACCCCACATGAACCAAACTACATTGAAACTGCAGTGTGAAATTAATGATTTTCCAGGACTCTAAAATGTGCCATTAATATGCATCTGGCTGGCCTCTTCCCTGAGCTGAAGGTGCCTATACTGACCCTGCCTCCACCCAGGTGCATCTTCCAGCCCATGGGCAGCTCCACAATTAAATGCCACATTCACTGGGAGAAAGGTGTGCAAAACAGATTTCAGATCCTTTAAAGGAAAAGGCACAGCCTGCAACACAACAAGGAATGGGGTGATTTGAGAAATTACAGCACTGTTTTTTTAAGCTTTCACAGAATAAACACAGAGAATGGGAGGGAAACTTTGTCCCCCTCTGCTCCTGTTCTTGAAGTGAATACATATTTGTGTTTCCAATAAAAGGCCATTTTTACATTAACTGTCTGTAACAGCAGGAGACTGAAAAACTAACACAATCTCCACATCACACACAGGATGATCTTCATATCACGTGGACCTATTCTCAAAACTATTATTTATAAACGACGACTAGGAAAATGCACAATGCATCTTTTCTGTGTCACCAAAAGGGTAGCGTCTGAAGAACTTTGGGATCTTTGGGACCTTCTACATTTTAGATTTTTTTTTTCTTTTTTGGCTTTCCAAAGTAAATTTAGCAGCCATGCGGGCCACTGTGTTTAATTAAGCTTTCAAAAGTCCTCTGACAATGCCAACAATTGTAGGACACTTCTGCGGCTCAATCATGCAATCACTGTGACAGTTCTATTTACAATTTGTCTTAGAAAGAGTTTCTCTGACATTGTACTTTGACAAAACATCCAAGCTGCCAGTTCACAACCTTTCTCTGTCTTATTTACAAATACAGCTTGTATACAGGACTCCTAGTTTCATGACCATGAGTCTTTGGTAATGGCCTCACAAACATAGGCTCCCTATAAAAATCCTATTTATTTATTAGGAAACAATATTCTCAACTCTCCAGATCTGAAGGTAAATAAAATGTTTGCCATTATATTGTTTTTTGGGGTTAGGGGGTGTTGTTTTTGTTTTTGGTGATGGTATTTTTTTTGTTTTGTTTTGTTTTAGCTGCCAGGCTAAAAATTCACTGCAGAGGTCAGTAGTTTTTATTTAGAATCACACAAATAAAGAGAAATGAAAAAATAAGTAGTCATAATAGGATACTATAATTTATAGTCTCATTTACAATTATACCGTAGAGTATACAAATACATCCTCCAGTTCAGTCTGAGCTAGGAAAGAATTAAAATGGGTACAAAAAGAAAAAGCAAGTTGAATTTCTAAATTCTGAAAAGCATAAGTATGTTATACTTGATTTACTTGTAAGCAACATGCTAAAGTATTTCCATTCTGAATTAGTGTTTCCCCTTCATTAGAACATCTGGCTTAAATGACATTATCTAGATATCAGCTGTACTGTCTAGGCAAATATTTCAAATACTTTGATATAAATGTCTATGTTCATGATTTTAAGGAGAAAATAATGTTACATATCGATCACACAGACTTTACAGTATTTCATGGGATTTATCATTTTCCCTAAATGCTAACTTTATGACAGTCCAAACCTAATTTAAAGATTCCTGTGTGCAATAAACCAAAACTTCAAATCTGATACTGTGGGATGATATTTTGGGCCTTTTCTGTAAGGGAACAGTAGTTCCCTTACAGAAGCCTTCTGTAAAGGAAGAGAACACATCTACTAATCTTTGATGAATATTTCCCTCATCATAAAAGAGGAGACCCCAAAACAAAAAATAACCCATATTGAAAGTTCTGACTGTCAGTCAAAAGCTGCTCATATCTGATGCTGAGTATGTGACACACACATCGATGAACTGGGGCCACACAATATAAGGTGCTAGTTTCCAGTTCAGTCAATACTATTTCCATGGTCTCCGTGGATCACAATCACACAATACTTTTAATATCTGAATAAAATGGAAAAAGCAACCTGATCAATGTTTATGTGTACAGGTAACATGTATACATGAATAGAGTGTGGAAGCACATCCCTATCTATTCACCAGGTAACAAGCATCGTCCAAAAAATACCCAGTTTTGGGCATTTCATTGCAGATCTTAAGAGCGCTACCTTATTCTATTTGAAGGCCCCGAATTCTAAGCTTTATTTATCTTACGAAGATCTGTCACAGTTTTATTCCTGCTCCCTTTCTATAAAATGGCACAGAGCACACAGTGAACTCAAATCCAACTTACCTCACTCTAATAAAGCCTTTCCTACACAGCATGCTTAAATGACTACCTTTTATATAGTTGCCAAACATATTCTTCTAGAGATTCATCAATATATCCCTTTCCTAATATAGACCATTGCTTCTCTTTTCTTTTTGTGACACGCAATTCAAATATCTACTGAACGATTACAGTTATTGTTTCCTTCCTCATCGTAAAAAAAAGAAAAAAGAAAAGCAGACTTGGAATGGTGGAGACGTGCTTTAGAGAAATGGGCTGGGAGTACACAGCCGTCTTTCTAGAACTTTGCTTCAGGGGCACCTGAGGGCCAGAGCATCATAATTTATGTGCAATGGTAGAATGTTAATTTCACCATAGGAAACTCTTAATTCATTACTGTGAATTATGAGAAGTCATGATTCTAGCTACTGACATCTCACTTTAAGATGTGACCAAGCTATTTATGTTCAGCCAATTCCAGGGTGGGAACAGGTGATTAAACACAATGAAAGAAATCAAGACTTTATAATTATGTGTGCATGAAAGGTTTACCTCACCTGGGTCGTAGCACTCGTGCACCCACTGAATATCTTAGACACCTTACATAGCTTTCTATCCCAGTGAAATTTTGTCATATTAGTTTCCCTATAGAAAATATTTTAAATTTGCCCTTTTTCATGGCTTCTCTGGGCTCTGCTATTGTACTAGTTTAAAAAAAAAAAGGAATGGAATCATTATGACAACCAGGGAATTAAAGCCAATTTCTTTCCCTAAGTAGGTTCACAACTGTAAGAGTAAAAAGCCTTACCTATTTGTAAGGCCCTCCCCAGCCTTCAGATTCCTCCTCTAAATACAGAGGCCCAGAGCTGGTTAATCTGAGACTGAATAACCTATTTGGGACCTCAGTAAGAAGTGTGGTTTTAATTCTTGCCTGACAGACACTGTGTTTTGTCTTTTAAACGAGCAGCTCGATATGTAAATACGATGTTACATCACGCAAGCCTTACTCCATATTTGGTGATTTAGCAAGGCTTTGGATCTCCAAAGACGACAAATCCCCTTCCGCCTGCTCTTGCTTCATTAATCATGCCTTACACTTCTGTTCATTCTGTTCATTTTCCTTCCAGTCACAAGACAGCACATGGAAATGGTCACTGCCATATCCTACTGGGGTGGGGGAGATAAAAATCTTAAACCTATATGTCACATAAGCTAAATGTGGTAGATTCAAGAAAAACACTTTGCAAATACAGCTTCTTTGGTAGCAGACTTATCATTTCACTATAGGAAAAGTATGAGTGCTATGGCAGAAAGCATTTTTTAAAAAGAAAGAAAATGCCACGTTTGATTTTTAATGATCAAATTCCAGAGGGGGAGAAGAAAGATAATATGACATTTAGTCCCCTCTGGACCACTGACCTATTATGGTTCAACTCTGTGGTCAAACTATATTGCGGGGACAAGTTACAGTGAATCCACTGATGACAGGCACTATCTTTCCTAAACCTGAACAAGCCTTCTGCCTTTCGGGGAGGAGGGGGATGGAAGAAAATGATAGGCGTGGCAGTTCTGTCACCACAGAATCTGCATTCACACTGTCTAATGTGCTAAATTAAAAACTATCTGAAGGGTCACTATATACTGTTGCTGTTTACCACTTATAGTACGGAATTTAAGTCCCTCTGTTAGCTTTTAATTCCTTTTCCCTCAAGGTGCTGAGAAACCCACACACCTAGCTACCTCCCTGGTAAAATTAACCAGAGGAAAGAGCTGTTGAATATGTGTATGTATTGTTCCAAGAAAATTTTTTACATTGTATTATAGCAGAAACAGTGGAGTCTGGACTGGACATTTGTAAGGGTGACATGTGGTTGTGTAAACCACAAACAAAATCAAGATACATCTGTCAAAACCACATCAGAGACAAGAGAGAGCACGGAGAAGCATTTATCATTGAGCTGAGGAGGCAGGCTGCAGGGAGCAGCCGTTCCTGTCAAACCAACCTTTTGAAATTTCCAACATGCCCTTAAACTTTTCGAGTAAGCATGTCTGTGCGCTTCAGCAACTGCCCTCTCTACTCTGGCCTGGCCAGTCGAAAATGGCATCTTAAAGTCAAGGTCACGGTGTCATCCCACCACGGGGCTGTGTTTAATTACAGCCCCATACGGGCTGACAGCCAATATGGATCCAAGGCTAGCCCTGGAGCTCAGTTAACTCTTTCCACCCCTCCAAGCCATCCTGACAGCCCACCCCACTTTCAGAGAAGCCTTGAGAACTAACTGCATCCCCAGGGAGGCCCTTCCAGGTATCCCAAGTCAGGCGGATCATTGGCTGAACTACAAATGGCTATATGGCCACTTTCCCTTTGACATGTCACCATGGATGGAAATGGACCCTGGACACTGGGCTAAGTGTAGCGAGGTTCAACACTCTAAAATGCAAAGGCAACAGGCAGGAGGGAGGAAACAAATTCAGAATCAGCAAATTCAGAGAAAGGGTGTCAGGTGTGTGTACCTATTCCACCTACATCTGACTCTGTGAGATGGAAAATATTTATTTTCTGTGTTCGGGAAATAAGCAATAGGAATGATTATTTTAACATTACAAGGCTGTCATGGACAGTCACATGGAGAAATACAGAAAGCACTTCACACTCCTTACTGTTGGCTACAAGCACCTCTGAAAATGAAATGAAAACATGCAAACAGCTTTTCTCCTTGCTTCTCATTTACCTGCTATGTGTTCCTGTTTGGGGCAAATTCCTCTAGATGACGTTGATAAACAATCGTCATCCTCTGGCGTGACCTGGATGCCAACCTCCACGGGATTGGATGCTTTTTTCATCTCGATTGGTGAAGGGGAAGGTGGCTTATCCACAGCTTTTTCTAAGCAGAGGCTGCCATTGCATTGTTTCCGTTTGTGCTCGATAAAAATAAGAATGTCCCCCAATGGGAAGTTCATCTGGCACTGCCCACAGGTGAGGAGGTCATGATCCCCTTCCGGAGCTCCCAACGGGCCATGGTCTGGTTCATCATCTGTAAGAATGGCTTCAAGAGGTTCGGCTGTGGTTGGAGAAACAAAAGCACAATTATTAAAGTGCCAGAGAGGAGAGAAAAGGGGGAAAATACATTCTCAACCCCACCCCACCTCACCCCATTACACAAAGTGTTTCTAGCTTTCTCCATGTAACACCCAGAAAATGTGAGCGTACAAAATGTAAAGGGATGTGGAGGTTATCAAGAAGAAAGTATATTTATCAATGAGGCAAATCTTCATGTATTTAAAGAAACCTGTCTGACTTGCAAAAACTCCAGAGAAAATACACACACACACACACACACACACACGCACTATGTCTGGTTTAGAAGTTTAGAAAGAATGTGACTTAAATAGTTAACGCGGGAGACATAAAGAGAGCTTAAATAATAACTACAAGGAAAACTGGTAAAAACATGGATTGAAAACCAAATTTGTTTCTTTTTCCCTGTACACTAAGTTGTCCATTGTGCCAAAGAATAAAAGGAGAGGTGAATAAAACACACATACCCTTTGTGTGTGAATGTGCATACTCCTAAGTATACAGCCAGAGCTTCATAAATTAGAAAGTCACTACAGCACACAGAAAACATGCCACATTTACACTGCTGTGATAAGAAAACAGTTGCATTCACCTGTGAAACGCATCTAAATAATAATCATAATGCAGCATAATTCCCACTGCCAAAAACCTTTCTGATCTTTCTCAGCAGTGCCACAAAATCAAAGAAATACCAAATTCACTGGCAATTCTTCTCAGACACATTAGCTAAATGGGATACTTTGAGTACTTAAGAAAATAAGCCAATTAGTCATTTTTTTATTCTAAAGAAAGGAATGCCTAAAATATTCTAAACATGTTTGCACCAGTGGCATCCATGACATAAAAATCAAAATGGTCAAGCAAACGCCACATTTCAGAACAAGTCTGAGAAGTCCTTTCTTTAGACTTGAAATACTTCGCCTAATGTTGTCAAAGTTGACTAATTTTCTGAATGAGCTCCAAAACGCTTCATTATGGGACTATTTCTGCACACATAATCACCAGCGGACGGTATAACAAGGTAGACATGTCTTTCTTTCCTGTTTGCTTTTTTTGTAACTTTGCACCAAAATACTCCAGCATTTATTTGAACAACTTCTACCATTTTTTTAACCTTCCAAAGAGGAAAGAAGATCTAAGAAGTCTCTCATGAAACCTTATGCTTGCTCTATCAAAAAAAAAAAATCACAAAATACAAAACATGTCCAGGATGCTGCCAGTTAATAAAAGTGAAGCAGAAAATGTACAAGTCTTAAACAGTTAATCAGTCTGACCTTCTTTAGCTAGCTGCCAATTTCACATTTAATGAACTTAAAGCCACAGAGAATCAAAAAATAGATTTTAATTTGAGTGTAGAATATTGGAACAGATTTTGATAAAGTGCAAAAATCCAGTGAACTCAGGTTAAATTTATTTCAACCCTACCCAGGCTGAATATTGAGGGGGAAGATCTGGAGTAACTCCCAGATGTGCTGGGTGAAATAATATTGAGAGAGCCCTGCCTAGCTGCACCTGTGCTCAAGTAGGACATGTCATAATTTCTAGCCTCTGGTACGCCTCCTAATTTAACATAAGGTCACCACAGGAATATGAAGGTTATATCCCTACTAATAAAGACAGCAAAGTAAGCACTTAAAGGTTTCTTTGCCCAAAAGACAAACACAGAATGCACATGCATACTTCTCAAATAAAAGATGAACGGAAGTGCTTCTGCATTGTGCTTTTATGTCATTTTTCTCCCACATGTGCTTTCGCTTTGACCAAGTGAAGAATGGAATAGGGAAGTCATTCTCCAAGATCCTTGCTATTTGAATTAAGGATTTTAAGTACACATTGACAAATATGGCTTTTTGTTATTGTTGTTGTTGTTTCAGCATTAACTACAAGTTCTGAGGTTTGCAGACTGAAGGAAGACTCAGGAAAAAAATATTTTATTTTGTTAAAGTTAAAACGTTTTTGCAAAATCCACCATTAAGATCAGGGTTTTTTTTTTATTCCCAAGGCCTGACATTCTGAACATGGGTATATTATTTAGGAGCAAAAGGAAATATTCTCCTAGGTATCAAATAGTTAAAGGCAATTCGGTACAAAACAGACTTGGTTAAAGTCTTCTAAATGTAGTGACTGAACTGATTTACAATCAAAACCAGGAAATGAAGTGGTAATTCACAGGTTGCTGATTACACCTCCACATTTCACCTAATTAATTTTATAGGAGGCAAAGTTCTTGAAAATAACAAGATGATCAAATGTACAGATATAAAACCTGTAACCCCAACATTTTCTATGCTCTTAACGTAAATTATTGCTAATTAACAAGAATTATATCCTAATGTATGAAATACATTTAACATCGGGCTCCTTGAAAAACATTTGGCAAGTAATGTTCAGAGAATATTGCTGCTATATTATTAAAAATCAGACAAAGTGGGGCACAAAGAAAATATGAAAATACAATTCTCTTGTTGCAGTATACTGATTTGCATTGACATCTTTTCTCAGTGGCAATCAACATTTCCTTTCTGGGTATCAGATAATTTCTCTGTATTTTAATGCAAATTCCTCTTCTCCTGAAAACATTCCTAACCTCAGTCGTTTTACCCCCTCCCTCAACTCAACCCCATCCTCCTCGCCCCCACAATACCAGCTTTTCTAAGCTCCGGCCTAACTCTGGCTACAAAGCGGGGAGTCCTCGATTGAAGTGGAAGGGAGTGGGCAAATAATCATAATAATTAGCCGCGAATTCTCTCTACAAGGAGAGGAAGAAATAGAAAATAAAATGCTTTTGCGTTCAGCAAGACGTACTGGAACGTCTCAGTGTCCCAGCGGCTGACTGAGATCTCTCTTTTCTCTCTCTAGTTGCAAAAGAATAAATTAAATTAAAAAAAAAACCCTTGGAAGAAATGTCGGGAAGGAGAAAGGGAAATGAGGGCTGCTGAGGGAGGGGGAGGGGAGGAGTAAAAAGAGATATGTCTTCAAGTTTGCTATCCAAGTCCTTCCCCTTGAATTTTCTTAACAGGGTAAAGCCAACGGAGGCTGAAAAGCAGAAGAGAAAAGCAAAGAAACAAAAGCAAAGCCAGAGGCTACAGGCCGGGCCGGGGGCCGGGGACCCGGAGGGGGTGGGTAGGGCAGAAAGTGAAGTTGGGCGCTGGGACTCAAGCACAAAGCGATCAGTCCCGGGGCTGCAGGCTCCGGCCGCGCTGGCTGCAAACACGTGCAGCCGCGGCCTTGGGGCTGGGGACCCTGGGCCCGTAAGCGGCGGGCAGCCAGGGGCCTCGCCGCCGCCTCCACGCCCATCCAGCCCGGCCTCGGGGAGAGGGTTCCCTGGGCCCGCCAGTTGGTGAAAAGGGAAGTGAGGTTTGGAAAAGTCGGCTGGTTAACCTGGCGCAGTCTTGGTTTCACCGCACACACCCCTAGCGCGGGTCCTGAAATTCATTCCGTGTCCACACGCTTACACTTTTTACTTTGGAGGATCTGTGCAAATGCATTTCCCCCCGCAAGTCTGGGCACCGGGTGTGCGTCAGGCGGCGGCCACGGTTATTCATTATTAATGACGCTGCTTGCCCGCATCATTATGATGATAACTATTACTATTGTTGTGATTTCGAGCTCCGAGGCGCGAGCTGCGGGAGGCGGGGAGGGGGAGCTTCGGGCTGCACTGCCGCCCGGCAACCTCGCTGTGGCCGCCGAGATCCGTGCTTGGCCCGGAGATGAGGGGTTGGAAGAAATGAACCTAGAGACCAAAACTTGCCTTATCCCTCCCTGCAGCCATGCCCTGCAGCCCGAGAGCGCGTACTCCCCCTTTACTTCCTACCCAAAATGCCTGGCCCCAAAGAAACCGAAAACTGCACCCCGTTCAGCGCCCGGCGCACACTGGTCTCCACAGATCGCGCACGGGGGTGTGTGTCGGCCGCGCGCCCAGCCGCCCCTCCTCGGCCCTGGCCAGAAGCATTTTTAAAGTCAAAATGAAGAACAAAGACATAAGGAGTGATGGGGGGGAGGGAATTCTGCCTAACCGTTCGTTCCCCCCACCCCCACCCTCGCAAAGCTCGTCCCTCCCCGGCCGAGAAACGCCGGGCAGGGGGTGGGGGAGACTCTGGTACAGGTTCAAGTTCGCTGAGCTTTCTTGATCTTGTTCTGCCTCCTAGCGACCGAATGGCTCATTCAGCCCACGTAGCCGGGGGGGTGGGGGGTCCTGAGGACCGGGATGGCTCCCTCCCCTCTATGCACCCAGAAAATGAAAGGAGCGACCCCCACCCACCCCGAAACTGGCACCCTAACCCAGTGCCCGCACCGGGACATGAGCGGGGGAGGGTAACCCTCCCATCCTGGGGTGTCCCGAAATGGACCGCCGAAGAGGGAAAAGGGTACCGGGGAGCAGCTCGGACTGCGCGCCCCAGGCGGTCCTTGGAGCCCCCAGCGCATCCTTCCGAAGGGCCCGGTTTCCCAAGTCCTGGGAACACGGCCCTGCCTTCCCGCCGGTACCTGGCCGGGCTGTAACTTCACACCGCCGTGCGCCGCGTCTGCTCCGCATCCGGCGCGGCCGGGGGAGTGGGGGCGGGGGAGAGCGGCGAGGGAGGGATGCGCGGGGGTGGGGAGAGGGAGGGCCCCGCAACGTGCCGGGGCGGGGGAGCTCCCGAAGTGTGTGACAAGTTCCAGGGCGCAGTGAAAATCTCAACTCCCTGTGCGCACCCCCCCTTTAAAAAATACAGAAGCGAGTATAGAGGGTCCTTTAAACTTGCATCCAAAATTAAAGTAAGTTATGAATGCAGGAGGAGGGTTTGATGCGGGTCCTCTCATGATCTTTCTCTCCCTCTCAAACTTTCCTAAGTGCCCACCGCCCGCCTTTCCAGGCGCACCTCAGTTAGCTGGAGATAGCCACCAACACCACTATCCCTTACGTAGACTCACGAGGACACCCCCCCCCGACCGGGCCAGGCCCGAGTAAAGTGCAAGAACCCAAGGATGGGACGCGCAGGGTCCTGAGATCCAGCACCCCCCAAATGCAAACTCGAACACACTTCTCCCCTGCCCCCACCCAACCTGGCCAGGCCAGGCTCGAGCGCAGGAGGCTGGTGGGAGGGGGGCAGGGAAAGCACGTGGTGACCTCCCTGGCGTCTCGAGCTATGGACGAGAGAAGTAGGAGTACCCCGGGCTGAGTGGAGGGGGCGCGCAGAACGCGCTCTTACAGTTGTTTTGCAAGATAAAATTGCTTTACAAAACCGAGTTTCATCCAGCCGGTTCACGGTCTGGGAGGTCAGGAGATCTGGGCACTGTGCTGGGGACCACGGGCCAGCCTGGCTCGGAGTCCCAGAGTGGCCTGCCACGATGCCCGGAGGGTGGGCGGCGGGCGCGGGGTGGGCGATCCCGGGCTAAGCTGGGGCGCGGCGAGGTCGGGCGAGGCCCGGCGGCCGCCGCTGCCTGCTCCGGGGCTGCCGCGCCGCGCTCGGTCCTCTGTCTGTTTGTTGGCAGGAAGCTCCCGCACACGCGGTGCTTGTAAACATTCAGACACGAGATTTTTCCCAATCAAAATCCACTTCCACTTTTTTTGAAAATCTTCCAAAAAATAGTAAGAGGAGGGAGTTCCTCGCTCCCTCTCTGTGCCGCTAGCGCTCTAAGTTTGCAACTGAAGGGGTTTTGGGGAAGGGGATGATTGTCATTTTTTTCCGATTAGAAACTGTGAGATTTTTGCAGGGGGGGGGAGTCCAAGAGGAAAACAGTTAAGAAGAAGGCTGGAGGCGCGTTTGCCTTCTATTTGGGGGCACGAAATTGTGCATACTCTTGCCTTGTTTAATTTAATTTTTATTTATTTATTTTGCACGTCCTCTCCTTACCACCACTCAGGAACGGCCCGGAGGGGCGGGCAGCGTCAACCCGGCGGCCGCGGCCGGGGCTCCCTCCCTCCCCTTCCAGCATGCCGCCTCCTCCCGCGGCCCTTGCTCCTGCCCTTCGGCGGCAGCAGCGGCGCAGGAGGGCAAGCGCGAGGAGCCGGCACAAAAGGCTGCGGGACAAACACCCACCTCCGGCCGGAACAAAAGGCGGCAGCGCCGGCCGCGTCTCCGGTCCTTCTCGGTCACCTGGTTCTCCCCGCCACCTCAGCCCCTCTCCCGAGTCGGGAGCGCCGGGGCCCCCCTTCCACAGTCCCACTTTCGCACTATTTGTGGGGATGACTACTTTCCTCCCGCTGCACACTTGACCGTGAGTGCGTTGCTGTCCAAGAGCCAGTCTCACCTCTTTTCTCCCCAGGAATTGTTTTTTAGACTTGAGCTCCCCCCCATTTTCCTATGGTGAGTGGAAGCAACCCCCTTCCCCGCCAGCTCCCACCCCCAGGTTTGCCTGTGAGTTGTCCGCATCCTTAGCATTGTTCATTATTTTGCAAAACTAGGAGGGAAATCATTGCATTCCTTTTTGAAAAGAGAAATAAAGCGGCGGAAAGGAGAAAAGAGGAGGAGTCAATTTTCTGTAAAATTAAATAAAATTAAAAGGTGCGTGCTATTTTAAAAGTGCACACACGGCTGCGGGTCGAGAGGGGATGAAGGGCTTTTTCCCTTTTAATCTCTTTTACTTCGACTCTCGAAGGTTTTTCACGTGAAAAAAATTTTAAATGCATGCACACACCCCTCTCTCCCCCTCGCTCTTGCTTCTTGTCCTGCGCGCTCTCGTGATTATTAATAATTATTATTACTATTATTGGGTTACTTACGCGAGAATTCCCGTTTGCTTAAGTGCTGGGGTTTGCCTTGCTTGCGGCGAGACATGGTGGGCTGCGGGGCGGGCGGGCGGCGGCGGCGGCGGGCGGACGACGGCTCGGTTCACATCGGGAGAGCCGGGTTAGAAAGAAGGAGACTCCAGAGAAAATATCTTCATCAGTGCCTTTTGACATCCAAAATAAATTAGAAATAATACAAAGATGGCGCAGGGAAGATGAATTGTGGGAGAGCCGTCATGGCTTTTTTTAAGCAAAAAAAAAAAGAGAGAGAGAGAGAGAGAAGAGAGATGGAGAGAGAGGGAGAGAGAGAGGGAGAGAGAGAGAGAGAGAGATGAAAAAAATGGCAAAAGCCCCCCTGAGCTGCAAGTTCAAGTGCGGACGTGACGTCCCTGCGAACTTGAACGTCAGGAGTCTGGATGGACAGAGACACACAAAACATGGGCAGGGCGAGCAGGAGAGAAGGGGAGGAGGGAAGGGGAAGCTCACACCAATGGACACACATCAGGGGCTGGACATGAAAAAGAGACCAGGACAAGCCAATGGCCAGTGCGGGGCGGGGGAGGTGCGGGGCGGGGGGCTCCGCAGACGCCAGACGCGGCCCCTGGGGGAGGGGCGGGCAGAGGGGAGGGGGCGCTGGGGCCGCTGGCTCACCAGTGGCCGCAGCGAGTGCCGCGGCGGTGGCGTGGCCGGGAGAGAAGAAAGGGGCGGCAGGATGGGAGGAAGGAGTGGGGGGGAGCAAGACTTGCGCCCTGCTCCCCCCCACACACGCACACGCGGACCCTAAAATGCAAGATTATTTGAGAGGGGGGGGAGCAAGAGTACACCGGGAGGCTGCAGCCTGGGCCCGGGAAGCGCGGGCGGAGAGAAGCCAGGTAGAGTTGCTCCCGGACACCCTCCTCCGTGCGCACACCCACTTCCCCTCCCCGCCGCCGCCTCGCTCGCTCCCCGCCCGCGGGCGCCTGGGGCCGAAGTGAAAGCCCCGAGCCCGCGGCAGCGCTCGAGAAACTTTGCCCACGGAAAGGTTAGGAACGAAAAATCACCCGAAGTTGAGAGCTGAGCCTCCAAGTTACAGCTCCGCAGCGGGCGAGGGGCGACAGGAGGGAGCGCGCGGCCGGGCGGAACCCAGCCCAAGTTTGAGGGGCGCGGGTCCGGAAGGGCAGCGCTGGGGGCCTCCGGGAGCCGGAGCGGCCTGGAGGGAGGAGGCTGGGGCGAGAGAGGCGGCGCAGGCCTGGGCCGAAAGGGCGCACCGAGGCCGAGCCAGGGACCCGGGATCTGAGCGCCCCAACCAGCGAATGGGTCTGAATGCAACTAGAAGCATAGAGTCCCCGGCTCCCAAGGGTCGCAGAAAGAGAGAGAGGCCAAGGAATAAAGACCGAGGAGCCAGAGTCAGGGCGCGTTCCAGCCCCGGGAGGGGAGCGCTGGGGAGCCGGGACGAGGGAGGCACCGAAGCGTCCACCTTTCGGAGAGGCTGAGGGCCGGAGGACAAAGCGCGGGCAGTCCCTGGAGTCCCCGTCCCTGAGAACGTGCTCCCAGCGCCGCGGGGGGTCCCGGAACCGGGTCCCAGGGAGGGACACACCCCCTCCTACTCCAGAGCAACTGCAAAAGCACGGAGGGATGGAAAGAAAATGATTCTGATGGGCAGAGCGCAACTGTTCCTTGGCTGTTTCCCGGGGAAAGAGAAAATGGGGAAAGGCGAGAGCAACTGGCTCGCAGAAGCCGCGGGGAGGCCACGGTGGTGAGATGACCGTCCCAGGTCAGCGCCGTGCACCCCGGTCGGCCGCGACCGCGGCGCGCACCCGGGGCCCGCAGCCCCTTCTCGTCTTTCTATAAACGTTCCTTGGAAATTAGGGAAGACCTGTTGGAAATAAACCCCTGTCTCTTTAATGCACACACGCACACACGCGCGCGCTGCCGCTGTCAAAAAGCGGGCTTCACTCTGGCGTGGGATACTTTCAGTTTTACGTAAAATGTACAGCAACAGCACCCCCTGCGATTGGAAAGTTTATTCAGAAACGTGCCTGCAAAGTCCCCCGGCGTCTCCCGCCTCCCAGCCTCCCAGCCTGCCTGCACCACCCTGCAGCCGCCGCCGCCGCTGCCGCCGGGGAGACCGCGCTCCGATTCCAAATCGGGAAGGGACGGGGGAAGAGGAAAATGGACTGGAGTCCACGGGAGGCGCGGAGGGTGCAGGGTGGAGACGGGTCGCCGCGAGCCCCCGAGCTGCAGGTGGACGTGTGTGAGTGTCTGCAGAGCAAGGAGCCTTCCTTCCCTCTCCTCCGAGCGACTCCACATCCCTCGTGTGCCTTCCCGTCCCCTCCTCGGTCTAGGGGGTGTCGTTTCCGTAAATTCACCCCTCCGGCGGGGGGGGGGGCTTTATTGTTTTAAGCTAGAGCCCGAGGCTTGCTCGCGGCTCGCCCACCTCCCAGCCTCGCCGGCCAGCGGCTGTTCACTCCTGTGTCGTCCTAGGAAAGTTTCAAACCTCTTACAGAATGACTGGCTTTCCTGGCTCGGTGGAGCTTCGGGCCCCTCTAAAAAATAAAAGGAGGTTTTGATGGCCAACATTAGGAGAGGTGTGGGCTGGACTGGGATTGTGTAAATGGAATTTGTTGTTACTGTTTCCCTCCAGTTTTAGGGGGGAGGACCTCAAATTCTGTTTAAGAAGCAGGAAGATCCACTTGCAGTAAAGCTCTGTAGCGTGTGCGTGACACCATTTCCCCTTTTCCCTGAGTTCTTCAGAGCAGGGCAGCATCTCTCTTCCATACTGTTTTTTTGTCTTCTTAAACCAGCCTCCGGGCCACCAGACGAATGCCTCGGCGTGGGGAGGCGGGAGGCGGGACAGCCAGGTGGACGGCTGGAGGGTAGGTAAGGAAAGGGAAGTAGAGATGCAACTGGGAGGCCTTTGAAAAGTAAATAAATAAATAAATGAAATGAAAGCACCTTCAGGTAACAATGGTGAGCCAGGTTCTTTTAGAACGGAGCTTTTCAGATTTGAATCTTGTTCCCGTCCATCCATAAAAGTCCATATAGAGGAAAGATATATAAATGGGCAAATTGTGTTGTGGAAATATATACTGTATATGTGTGATTTATATATAATGGTGTGTATAAAGCTTTTCAGGGTTGGCTGTAGTGTGAAAAGTAATGACTTTATTACCTCTGAAAGGTTCTGTGGTCCACATTTAACAGTCTTCTGAATTACAATTCATTACACAATTGTGTGCTCTCTAAAACCCGCACCCTATCAGGGCTGCTATCTGTGGTTATTTCCAATAAATAACTGGCAACATTTTATTGATTTTCTTTAAAAAAATCATAGGAAATTAAGCACTTAGTTACAAGTAGGTCTGCTATGCTATTGCACTTGTTTCAGATTCCAGGGGGTTCCTTCCGAAACCACATCTTAAAACATACATTAAAAAGCCAGCTTTGCAGCTGTTCCCTGGGTGTCAGTGGAGAGGTGAGCAGCGACGTTGCCACCATTAACATATATTTAATTTCACCATCATAAAATGCCCAGGGTGAAATGAGAACTGCCCTCCGCTCGCGCCCCTCCCCCAGCCAGATTTCACCCAGCCCAGGAAAGCCAGGGCTGTGCGTCGGCATTTGATCTCCCCTGGTCGCCGACCCCTCCCCGTCCCCGGCGCACTCCGGTGCGGGCGACGCCCCCTCCCCGGTCGCTGCCGGACGCTCACCCGCGAGCCCAAGCGTGGGGGAGGGGGAGGGTTCGTGCGTGTGTTTAAAGAAGTAAAACTGTTGTTTTAAGAGATTTAAAAATATTACATAAGTATTGATTAACAACGCAGGTGGTTTTGTAGAGGAGGGGTGAAAGGTCACTTTAAAACGCGCGCACTCGGATACACAATAAGTATATTTACGTTTCCAGAAGTGACTTTTAGAAAGTAGTAAATTATGACAACGTTGAAATTATTTTCTGGCCGTTCAGTTAACTTCGTTTGGGGCTGTAGAACCTTTGCTGCATCCAGAGGGTAATTAGGCTCTGTGGGCTCCTTCCCTAACCTTTGGTGACGACGATGCATGTAAACCCCAGGCCAGCAGACGACCCCTCCCCTCCCCTCCTCCCACTTTTTATCTTGCCGGCGGCGGAGGCTCCCCAGAACTTCCTGCAGTATATATTCTGCCTCTGATCTCCGTAGTTAATAGCCAAGTCCTGGTTTATGCTTTATAATGTGTTGACAAGTTTTCTAACAGACTTTCTGAAATAATGCACATATATTCACGTCGGTTAGAAACCCACCGTATTTTTAGAGTCGAGTAGATCTATACCCTAATGCAGCGAGAGAGTGTAAATCATAGAAGATTTCATAGTCCTTTCAGTAGTTTTCGGTATGAAGTATGAGCCGCGTGGCCTCCAGACGTAACCTTTTAGAAAAAAAGACAGTGCTTTTATTTTATGGTGTAAAGTGCTTTTAGCTCCAGGGCTCTGAACGTGAATGTGGTCAGCAAACAGCTCGAAGAGGGAGACTTAATACAGTCCCAGCCTTCCTGCGGAGGGTCGCCTGGCACGGGGGACTTGGGCTGAGCTGGAGAAGGAAGGGTTAAAAGGTCTGTCTCGATGGAAACTACAGGATTAAAATAAAATATTCACTGTCTTTAGGGGGAAACACTTTTATAGACTTAAAGACAAGTGAATGGTTGAATGAATGATTAAAATACAATCTGTCCCACCTTGCTTTTTACTTCATACTTTTTTCTTCCTTTCTTTATTTTTTTCGTAATCGGCAGATCAGAAAATAGCACATGGGAAGTCTTCTTCATAAAAGCAAAACTTGGGTTCAGATCCCACATTTGGCACAGGTTTCGCATCTGGGGATGTTGAAGGTGGGTGTGCCAGGGTGTTAGATAATGGAAAATGAACTTAAGAGGGAGGGAGGTTGTGTTTGAGGAAGGGGGTAAGCTTCCTCTTCCTCCTCTATTCCCAGTGTGACCCAGAACCTGGAGAGCAGTATCTACACCTTCTGCAAAGGCTAGCATCTCTCTCCAGAGACTCCCTGGGCCTTTGGGAGGCCAGAGGGCTGCTTCATATACCTGGATGGACCCATCCAAAAGAAAAGAGAGAAGGAAGGAGGAAGAAAGGAAGGAAGGAAAGAAGGAAGGAAAGGGAAAGGAAAGAAGGATCTGAAATAGCTCTTAAATAAGACTATACTTGCCTCTAGACTGGGCTGATGTGTGCTGAGTCAATAATGTATGGGGGAGCAGTAGTCTCACAGCTTAAGTAAGAGGCCCCTTTGAAGAGACCAGGAGTTCTGGTTAGAATATTGCTGGGTGCAATACTTAATTTAGCTTCCTAACATTGTCATCAAAGACACATAGGTGCTGGGCAATGCTGCCAGTCCACAGAATGTAGTACTCTAGAGACATCCCAGTGCAATACTCAGCACACAGTAGATACTCAATAAATGGTGTCTCAGTGAATAAACTAATGAATCCAGTCTCCACATTCATGAAACAGACATAACCATCCAAATTCTATTCATTTCCCCAGAAACCAATAAGGCTTTGATCCGGCAACCCTACTGTGAGAGTGCATTTAAGCCTAAAAGTGATTCCCACCAAGGACAGTGAGCTCAAAAAAAGATTATCCCAAATATCAGAGCAGCTGCACAATTAACAACACAACTCAGGATGCTTCCATCATCTCCAGCAACCTGCATTATCACGTATCTCTCAAATAAGCCAGTATCAGGAACCCAGGATCAAACACTCATTTTTTTAACATTAATTTTGGATATGTGCAAATCTGCTTTCCCAATGAGAGCATTTTTCTAAAGGGAAAAATGCAATCAAAACAATAAAAAAATAAAAGCTATTTTGGACTTTATTCTCTGTGTGCCCCCCATGAATCTTTTACTTTTAGCAAGGAAATAATTTTTTTCAATACATGTTTTTCACACCCAATGTTAGAAACAACCTCCACCTATTTTTTCTTCTTTTTTGTAAATAAAAGGGAAAGCAGCACACTCACACACACTCACACATCTGGTCTGACATTTTGTACAGCAAGTTTCAGCCCAATGTGATTTAAAACAATGTGAGTTAAAAACCTCTTAAAATTTGGGTTTATAATGGAAACGCTGACAGACTCTTAATTATAGCAGCTTCGCCAGACACTGCTATAATGAAATAGTTGTGCTTTCATTACTATAGAGGCACTATAGTTAAGGGTCTGTCAGTGTTTCTATTATAAACCCCAAGTTTAAGAGGTTTATAACTTGGGCTATTTAAATGGCACTGGGTGGAATTCAAGTTATCAGTCCAGATGTGAAGTTGTTTTATAAAAGGCAGAATAATTCAGCTGCAGAAGATTTCGGATCTCTTTCTCTTTTCCTCTCTCTGTTACAGAGGATTGCAGAAATGATTTTTAGTGGTTTCAGATGGTCTTATTGCCAACTTCTAGCTATGACCTCACTGTCTAAAAGGAAATTTTATAGGCAGTTAGCCCTTTATTTGGACAAGTACTCTTTGCTATTATTATAAGTTTTATTATTTTACTATCTGGAGTATTTGCGTGTGGGGTTTCTGTGTCTATATACATATATGTGCCTATGCATATATGTGTGTATATACATATACATACATACATATAGGCAAACATAAAGAAAGAAACTTAAATATCAAGACTACATGTCAGGGAATGTTGCAACCTCATACATATACACAAAGGTATATATTCTGTTACGTTCTGATTTTCTAAAGTACAATTTTACCAAAAAAGATAAAGCACCTCAGATCTTCATCTCATCTATCAACTATGTAGTAAAAATAAAGGACTTTTAGTACTTTTAAAATTTTTTCATTTTAATTGCCACATAGTACATATTTATGGAGTACAGTGTGGCATTTCAATACATGTATACAACGTGTAAGGATCAGATCAGGGTAATTGCCATATCTATCACCACTGACATATCATTTCTTTGTTTTGGTAACGTGCAAAATTGTCTCTACTAGGTATTTTGAAATATTCAATTAATTATTGTCAACCATAGTTAGTCAACAGTGCTATAAAACTTTTAAAAGTTATTCCTCTTATCCAGCTGTACCCCTGAACCCATTAACCACCCTGTCTCCATCCCTCTCTCCTGTGTGCCCTTCCCAACCTCTGGTAACCACTAGTCTATTCTCTATTTCTTTGAGACCAATTTTTTAGCTTCCACATATAAGTAAGAATATATGGTATTTGTTTTTCTATGCCTGACTTATTTCACATAACATAATGTCCTCTCATTTTGTCCATGTTGCTGCAAATAACAGAACTTCATTCTTTTCATGGCTGAATAATATTCCACTGTGTATATGTACCATATTTCCTTTACCCATACATCCATCTATGAACACCTAGGTTGATTCCATATCTTGGCTATAATAAACATGCAAGTGAGGTGTAAAGAATTAGTACTAACATCTCATTTTGTAAATTTTGTAGCTTTCCTGGTATTATTTGGTTTGTTTAGAAAGCAGTAGTCAACACTGAACTACCCCAGAACTACACACAAATATCATATATTTCTCTGCTTGTCTTTATTGACAGATTGATGAAAAATTTACCTTGAATTATTTAATAGACCTGAGTTTTGAAGTATGTATTATTAACCTGGTATATCGCCACCACAATATGTAATTAATGTTTATTAGTGATGATGTGTCTGATGTTGATTCTGTGCATGAAGAAAACAAGGATGATGGTAGTCATGGTGATGGTGATGATAGTGGTGGAGATGGTAGTGGTGGTGGGAGGTGGTAGTGGTTTCTCTAGTTAACACGTCCACCAGAGGGTGGTAGAAGTAAGATAAGGACGTACAGTAAGAAGCTCAACCCTTTCTTCTCCAACTTTTGTGCTTTAGAAAAGCTATTCCATAAAGATCAGAAGGAAGATGAGTTAAAGTGAAGTTTTCAAATCTGTGTGCCCTCCACCATGATACAGCCTTGGCCGGGTGCTGTTGGCAGTCCATAAGGTCACTGCCTTCACATAGAAAGACCCACCGAAAGTGGTGCTGTAACCACATCTGCATTTAGAAAGCGTCTCACTTCCAGAAGAAGAGCAGTTCCTTTTCTTTGCTCTCTCTGCCTGCGATCAGACCGCCAAATCAGGCCAGCGAGTACCATAAGGCTTTGATCATTCTCACTTCACACTAGTTTTAGTTGGTCTTCTCTGGAATTAGCTGGGCGACAAAAGAGAAGCAGTCATCAACACGTGTCATCAGGCTTCAGTTCCTTCTCTGCCAGTTTCTCATAAACCACACCAGTGCCTCATCCAGAAGCATGCCAGTCATCCCCAGGGGCACTGAATAGCTGGGGTTATTCTCATCCCTTTTCTAGAAATTAAGGCACCTTTTTTTCCCCCTGATAGTCATCAGTATTTTTTCCCCTGCCAAATTCAGCAAAGGGAACTTTCCTGGTAGAAAAATGCCTCTCCCTTTCTCATCTTTCCTTGGCAGCTTAGTAGAGAATAAACAAAACTCTCTATTCCCCTATTCCTGGTTGTATAACAATTTGCCCGTCCTCTCTCTCTCTCTCTCTCTCTCTCTCTCTCTCTCTCTTCCCTCTCCCCCCCCCCTTAAAAAATTCCTTGCACAAAGTCAATTATCTAAACCTCTAGGTTCCTATAGAATTAAGACCCTGGTCCTAAGAGTTGTTATTCTTTCTTTACAGAGCACCACACCAAGCAAACATGAGACATGCTCTCCAACACTAAGACACACACATAGGCACAAGTATGTCACATTAAGTTCCTAGTCACACATGCCAAAGTCATACAAATGCCCACTATCCTCTTTGCTTTTGCTTCGTATTGCTGATTTGAACAGTTCTAAGCCTATAGCAAGGATCTAGGTGAGGAGACACACACAGCTCTGGTCACTTCTGACACCAGATTTTTACTTTCTGGAAAAAGAACTGAGCTTTCTAGGCATGAGAATGGCAAATAATGAGGTCTGATCATGGATAGCTATGCTAAGCTTTTGTTTCCACAGTTTTTATAATGTTATCATATAGCTTAACTAGTAACTTTTGAGAAAGGGGCTTTCTATATTGCCTTTTGTTTTGTGGGTAATATTATAGATGACTCCTGGCATGCATTTTGTGAATGTATCCTTCTTAAAACAACATTATACAGTTCCCTAACATGTAGTAGGCATTTGATACATTGTTGAAACAAAGAATAAATTCTGGAAAAGCATTTTCAACTGCTCTGGCTGCTACTGGTGAAAAAGACACAGGTATTTGTTCTGCTCACTAATAAATACTCACATAATGGGAAGTTATATTATTTCACTTTTTAAATAGTTAAAAAGTATGGGCTATTTGCATTGCTATCCAACCTATATATTATAAACTACATGTCCATTTGCATCAGGTAGAAACAATTACATGCTTCTCTCTGTGTATTTCACATGATAACTTACTTCATAAAAGCCACCACAGGACCCAAGTCCTGAGTTATTAGTGCTTATGATATCCTGTGTCATTTCTTTTTCACCCTCAGCACAAAGTAGGAGCTCAGGAAAATATGTCTGGTACTTGAATAAAGACTTGCAAAATCGACCACTTAGATTCCCAGGAACTTAAAAAAATCCTATCTATCATAAGCAAGATGTCCTTTTTATTATTCTCAATTCTCAGATCTTTGAAATGCAATAATTTTTTTTTTTTTTTTTTTTTTTTTTTTTTT
>PVJS01008924.1:0-51787 GCA_004027185.1 Glis glis | reverse complement strand
AGCCCTATTTTATTTTTTATTTTGAAACAGGGTCTCACTAAGTTGCTGAGGGCCTCGCTAAGTTGCTGAGGCTGATCTGGAACCTGTGGTCCTCCTGTCTCAGCCTCCCAAGTGCTGGGATTACAGGTGTGAGCCGCCATGCCCAGCAGATCAGGCTCAATTTATTGATACGGGCCCTCCAAGCAGAGATTATGCATTGAAGGTTGCATCTTAGAGAGTGTGGATGAAGAGATGGCCCTCCATGAGCAAGTCAAAGATGCCTGATCTCCCTTTGGTTGACATAAAGGAAGGGAATTAAGAGCTTAGGGACTCCAAGTCTTACACCAGTGCCCCCACCTCAGGATCTCAGGTGTTCGGCCTCAGACAGAATTGCACCATCAGCTTCCTTTGATCAGGGGCTTTCAGACTTGACCTGAGCCACACTGCTGGCAGCCCAGGGTCTCCAGCTTGTAGACAGCCTGCTTCATAATCATGTGAGTCAATTCCCCCTAATTAATCCCTTCTCATCTATCACATCTATCATCTCTATCTATCTATCTATTTATCTATCTATCTATCTATCTATCTATCATCTATCTACCTATCATCTCCTATTGGTTCTTTCTCTCTGGAGAACCCTGACTAATTCAAGTCTGCAAAGAGAAAACACTTTCCCGAGTTAACATAGCACATCAAATAAATTAGCATAGAACTAACTAGTAAAATGTGACATATGGCCCAGTTTCCATTCAACTTTATCCCACCATCTATTAACAAGAGATGGCTAGTGGTGGCTCCTACAGTCTGTCTTCTGTCTCTGGAGTTGTGTATAGATTGTCTTATTTGAAGGAGCGTTGATAAAGAGGACTCCAGAAACTATTCTTTGTCCTTGGCATCATTTCAATGATGCTGGATTCTTCATAATCCTTAATCAATCTCTCAACTTCATATGCAAACACAAACAAGACCTCAAGGTAGACAGTTCCAATTTATTGCACAAATGGTAGTTGTTGAGGATACATGAGGAGATCACAAGTACACTAATTAATTAATTATACTATACTGCATCATGAGATAGAGTGGTCATGGAGCAATAAATTAAGACGGGATGAACAGATGTATCAGGCGGTCTTGATGGAAAAGATGACCTTTACGATGAATTTTGGGAAGATAATTTGGGGCAATGAATGTGTGAAGACCATGCCAGCTGTGTGCCCTGTGTATGCCCAAGGTAGATGTGTAATAAGAGATAGAAAGGGGTGACTGATGTCCCCAAACCAATTTTTCAGTCTCTCACAGACTTTCTACTTTGGCTAAAGACATGAACTACTTTTTTCCTTCCTTTAAAAATAAAAAACAACAAAATTATTTTTCTTTGCTTCATTTTTCTTCACTACCCTCTGTTCACAATCTTCTATCTTATTGCTCACATATATCCCATCACTCTCCCCTTCTCTTTCTCTAAATCCCTTTACAAATGTTTTATGCATCCGTCATCACAATAGCCCTGCATGGAATGCCTCTGTATCTTTTGCATTCCTCCACTATTGCTATTTTCTCTTCCCACCTCCAGGCATGACCTGGAGTCTGTTTATCACCATGAACATTCCTTTTGCCCAAGTCAACATATATTGTCTTTGATGTTTAGTTATTTCCTCTTTGTTCAACCTATCTCTACTTTGGGCTACCTGACGTCCACGGTTTTGTAGTGCTCTTTTTATGACTAATTCTTGTCCTCTAAATGTTATCCTCGCTTTTATAGGCTTGTGAAGTTTAACTTAGGTTTCACTTATATCTCAAAATTATTCTCTTGGAAAGTTAACCTGCTTTGTCTGGTAATGATCGCTTTTCATAATTCTTATTGGTGCATTATAATTATACATAACAGTGAGATTGATCATGAGACATTCATATATGCACATTTCATTATTTGGTCTGTTTCCTTCCCCACACCTCCCCTTTCCCTCCCCTTTTCCCTCCCCCAACCCCCTTCCACTACTCTACTGGTCTCTTTCCTATTTTCATAAGATCCCTCTGCTTTCCTATTTTTCTCTCTAGCTTCCACATATGAGAGAAAAGATGTGGCGCTTGAGTTTCTGATTCTAGTTGATCTCACATAGCATGAAGCTTTCCATTGGCATCCATTAATCACACTAAACCTCTATCATTCAATTGCATTTTTTCTAAACTTTGTATTGGATGCCATCAGGCCTCTCCAATTGCATTTCCCTTTATCTCCTCAAAAGGAAAGTTTAAAATAGAGCTTAATTTAGGTCTTTCTGTATTCCTCCTCCACCATTCATAGTTTTGTATTTATATCATTTTTCAACATTACCAATCATTCTCCTTTGATCTTAGACTCAAACACTCAATGTATTAGGCAAACAACTTATTTAACTTTTTTTTTTTTTTGCAGTACTGGGGATTGAACCCAGGGGCGTTCTACCTCCGAGCTCCACTCCCAGCCCTATATTTTATTCTTTATTTTGAAACAGGGTCTCACTAAGTTGAGGAGGGCCTCACTAAGAAGCTGAGGCTAGCTGCAAACCCAGATCCTCCAGTCTCAACCTCCCAAGTACTGGGATTACAAGTGTGCACCACCACGCCTGGCTGATTATTTAACTTTTAACTTCATCCTTTAATTTGACTTGTTAACAAGAACTATCTTTTTGTTTGTTTGTTACTGGGGATAGAACCCAGGGGCATTCATCCTCTGAGCTACACCCTGACCCTTTTTAGTTTTTATTTTGAAACAGGGTCTCCCTAAGTTGCTAAGGCTGGCCTTCAACCTATGACCCTCCTGTGTCAGCCTCCCAAGTACTAGGATTACTGGTGTGCACCGCCACACCTAGCTTCTACCTATTTCTCTTGATAGATATTTTCTGCATGTTTTAGATATGATCATTTCTCTCTATTCCCGCTGAATTCATTTCAACTCAAGTTTTCATTAATTGTTTTCTTCTTTATCAAAAATGTCTTATTAAATTATCTCCACACTTATAGTTTCCCTGTTTTTACCTATCCATCTCACCAGATACTGGGTATTTTCATAAAACTACCCACTACTTATTCACCCATCTTCAAACACTATTGAACAATACCGTATCAGTGAATGTACGGGTGATTCAGACAATTTAGGGATTTTTATAAAATTGTGTGTCTTGGCAAAATTATACTATCATTGAGTAAGTCTAATATATTTGGATATAGAAATTTATATATCATGTAATGTCATGTACACATAGAGGTGAGGGTGAGGAAATGGGTCGGTGGGTGCATAGCCTGCACCACTGTAGCTATTGGAAATCATAAAAGTAACTAAGAACTAAATATCGTCCAACTGTTAGGTGGGCTCAGCTCTCAGCCATTTTTTCTTGTTTTCTCTATTTGCAAAATTATAGACATACAGTAAAGGCTCACTAATTCCATTTTGGTTTTCCAAATCGTAATACAAAACAAGAAAAAAAAGAGTCTACTATATTTAAGAATGGGGTTGGTGTTTAGGGGATCATGAATAATAAAAACAAATACTGCCATCTGGAGAATAAATCCAATGTAAACTTGAAAGACTATGGAGAAAATAGAAAGATTTCCCCTAGCCTCTTACACAAAGATTTGGGCTTCCTAAACTCTTTACTGTGAATCAGAATGCTCTGCAAACGTGATTCCTAGGAGTCAACAGGAGAAGTCGTTTCCCTCTTCTCTTCCAACTCACTGTAAATTGGTGAATAAATGTTTAATTCTTCATAAAGACGGTCATTTGGACCCTGGAAAGGGAAAAACCATTGCATATCCATCACCAAGAATTTCCCATTTCTAGGAGGCTTGAGAGACTGATCTCCTCTCCTTTTCTCCCACTCTGTCTCTTTACGCTCTAATTATTCTCTCCATCTCCAGAAAACTAAAAAAAAAAAAAAAAACCAGACCCTCTGGCCCCAGGAGCCCAAAAGAAATCTTGTGAGTCAGCGACAAGTTGGCAAGATTATTCTGTGTCTGAATAATCTGCTATATCTGCTGTCATATTTATCTTTGGAGGAAAGTGATCAAAAAAGGTGGCCAGACTGGAAGGCATTGGGAAAGTGGACACACAGAGTGCGTTTCATCTCTCAGATTCGATCGCTGTACCTCTAGTACAGGTGATTCGCACTGAAGGTGTAATGGGTGTGTGGGTCGTGAAAATGCAGTGGTGCTCATGAACCATGAAGTCAAGAAAATGTGAGGCTTTGGAGCAGTGCAAGGAGAAAAGTCAAGACAAAAAGAGAAATAGTAGGGGCAAGTAGAAGGATGCTCTTCTGGGACAAAAAAAATAAAACCAGATACCTGAGTGGTTCCGTCACACACTGCCTGATATTCATCTCGTGCTCAACACACTTCGAAACATCCACAATTTAAAATTATAAAGATTCTACTTCCCTAACCCTCAAGGGGATATAAGATTATTTTTTCTATTTCTGAATGTAAAATGAGATTTAAAACAGGATATTTAGAAACCAAATTGATGAAACTTGGAGAAATAACTTTCTGGGGGAAAAAAAGGTCCAGACATTCCAGGCCATATTTTGAAGGGATAAAGCTCAAATTCTTTAGCCTGTCATTCAGAATTTCATTGGGACTCTACCTACCTTATTTCTTCTGTATTCTTCTCCAAGCCTATAGACCATGAATGACATGGCGCTACAAAATCCCAGTATGGTGAGAAACAGCATCATTGCTACGATTTCCTGTGGAACCACAAGCAGAAAGACAGTCACGTGACAGGTGTCCCAAGAGTGCAGTCCCTTATAGCATCCCCTCTTTTTCCTCTCCCCCTACATGATCAATCCGTATAAAGTGACACATACATGGGGGAAACAGGAGGTGGCTGCATGAGACAGATAACTCTAATCCTGAGGAAGGTGACCAGGAGTGCAGACAGGGGGCAGTCAGCATCTTCTTGGACTGCGAGAACACTCTATCATGAGATGGAGACTCCCTCAAAAATGGTTATGTTCATGGAAAAGGGAAACAGTTTCTTACTTAGACCAGGACCCAGAATCATAGCCTTGTCACAATAAATACATACAGTGCTAAAAGAAGCCACGAAGCACATGTCATCCTCATAGAAGTCCTCACACTGGTGGATGTAAGCCGAGCTGTGGCCGAGGTTGAGGATCAGGACGACCATTCCTATTACTGCAGCGATGCTGCTGGCGGTGTTTGCACCCAGGCTTCCTCTCACCTGAAGATAAAGAACACCATTCACTCCTGAGCCTGCACCTGCTGGCACGTGAACAAATGGATCTACATTCCCTTGCTGGCCACATCTGGCGAACTCTGCATTGGTTCCAAATTTTGATCAAAAGGGGAAGTCTTGAAAATGTACCCATTGATTAATAAGCATCTATTACTTTCTTGCTGGGACTGAATTCAAGAACAACCTGAGGGCCAGAGATGTAGCTCGGTGGTAGAGCACATGCTTAGTATGCACGAGGCCCTAGGTTCGATCCCCAGCACCAAAAAGCAACAACAAAAAAACATGAACACATACTGTCTCTGTAAGTAGAAACTAATTATTTATTTCATCATGTGACTATACTTAAATATTTAACCAGGACAATGCCTGGCAATTAAACGTCACTGTATGTTAAATGACACAATTTATGCCTATTAATGATTATATCCAACTTTTGTTGCAAAATGCCTTCCAACTCAAACGTGATTGAAAAAAATCACAGCCAGTCGCAGTGGCACATGCATGTAATTCCAGTACTTGGGAGGCTGAGACAGGAGGATCACAAGTTCGAGACCAGTCTTAGCAACTTATCAAAGCTCTCAGCAACCTAGCAAGACCCTGTTTCAAAATAAATAATAAATAAATAAATAAGGCTGGGGGTGTAGCTCAGGGGTAAAATACCCCTAGTTTCAATCCCCAGCTCTGCAAAATTATGATGAAGGAAAAAGAAGAAGGAGGAGAAGGGAGGCGGAAGGGGAAGAAGGAGAAGAAGAAGAAGAAGAAGAGGAGGAGGAGGAGAAAAAAATCACATATCCACACTCATAATATAGCGGATGAAGACATGCCCCCCTCAAGACTCCTAAAATTTCATTTTTCTTTCCTTTTCAAGGGTGAACAAAGATAGAACCACAACTCACCAGATACATTGCATTTTTCCTTTCAGATATAATTGACAAAAATCCAGAAATAGCAAACTGTCCAAAAGGGAAGAAAAAAATAGTGAGTCTTTGATCCCTTTCCCCCCATTCTCCAAATATAAAGTATATTTTGGGTACTCAATAAAGCTATCTATTAATGCCCCACATGAGACCAGTATTGCTTTAGCCTTATTTTCTATAAAGTACTCTTCAAAATTCAATGTGTAGCCAGGTGTGGTGGCACACACCTGTAATCCCAGTACTTGGGAGGCTGAGACAAGAGGATCACAAGTTTACAGCCAGCCTCAACAACTTAGTGAGGCCCTCTACAACTTAGCGAGACTCTGTTTCAAACCAAAAAAATAAAATAGGGCTGGGGGTATAACTCAGAGGTAGAGCACCCCTGGGTTCAATCCCTAGCACCAAAAAATAAAAATGAAATAATAAAATAAAAAATAAAATAGGGCCGGGGGTGTACTTCAGAGGTAGAATGCCCTGGGTCAATTCCCAGTGCCAAAGGAAAAGGAAGGGAGGGAGGGAGGGAGGGAGGGAGGGGAGAGAGGAAGGAAGGAATTTAGTAAAAATATAAATTGATGGAACAAATTCAAAATAATCTCTCAAAACTTCAGATTGATATTGAAAGCTGGTTGATACTTTTCATCTTATTCTTATAACTTTTGTATGGCTTTACAAGGAAATGTTTTATAATTTGGTTTCATTATTAAACCAAACTTGGCAGCCATAGTTTAGATACTATTGTTTAGTACTATCTGCTTGCATGTTAACAACAAAACTTTTTGAAGGACCCCAAAATCGTGATATTGAACACATTTCTGAGGCATTCTGAGCATCAAGGCAAGTACTGTGTCAAGACCTGTGTAGACTGAGATGCCCCAGGCTGATTTCAAGAAGAAAAATTGTAAATACCACTTCTACACACTTTGTGGTGCCAGGGATTGAACCCAGGGGCGTTCTACCTCCGCGCTACACCCCCCGCCCTATTTTTTTATGCTTTATTTTGAAACCAGGTCTCACGAAGTTGCGGAGGGCCTCACTAGGTAGAGAGAGAGAGAGAGAGAGAGAGAGAGAGAGGGAGAGAGAGAGACAGCTGAGGCTGGCCACGAACCCGGATCCTCCAGTCTTGGCCTCCCAAAGTACTAGGATTACAAGCATGCGCCACCACGCCCGGCACTTCTACACACTTTGAAAGTATGAATTCACGTGTTTTCCCAGCCCTCTGAGTCACTGACTGGGACATTTGTTGTCCCAATAATAACTGGCAGCATGGCATACCTGCAGTGCACCTTACAATATTAAAGCAAGGTTTTTATTCTAAAACAGAATGAAATTGTCCAATTAAAACAATCAGATTGCATATGGGTTGAGAGACAACAAGCTATATGTTTGGAATGAAAACAAAGGAGAGAGAAATTTCAAATAAAATATGGTGGAGGTTCAAGGAGATTCTTGTGCAAGGGGTCTGAGTACTACACATTTAGCAGGGTACCCAGCCAATGGGATCATTTTTAGTGATATGTCCTTGTGAATGAAGTATCGATACAAAACAACATAGATAATTGCACAGTGGTTATATGGAGTGAAGGAAGATGGACAGTAAAGAAAACATGCTGAATGATTTTGTTTATATACAGCTCCACAAAATGAGATTCATTTACAGTGACCAAAAGGAGACCCGTGACTGCTTGGAGATAGGAGGACAGCGAGCCAGGGGAGGAAGGATGGGGCTCCAGCAAAGCGGGAGGAAACTTTTGGAGATGATAGATGCATTCAGTATATGGATGTGTTGACATTTTTATGTGTGGGCATCTATGAGTCAAAACTCATCAAATCGTATATCTTAAATATGTGCAATGTAAGCCGGGCGTGGTGGCGCACGCTTGTAATCCCAGTACTTTGGGAGGCAGAGACCGGAGGATCCGGGTTTGCGGCCAGCCTCAGCTCTCTCTCTCTGTCTCTCTCTCCCTGTTTCTCTCTCTCTCTCTCTCTCTCTCTCTCTCTCTCTCTCTCTCTCTCTCCCTCTCCTTAGTGAGGCCCTCCGCAACTTCGTGAGACCCAGTTTCAAAATAAAGTATAAAAAATAGGGCCGGGGGTGTAGCGTGGAGGTAGAACGCCCCTGCGTTCAATCCCCGGTACCGCAAAAAAAAAAAAAATATGTGCAATTTAATGTATGCCAGTTATATCTCAATCAAGCTGTATGTCCTGTGGTCTCATCCAGTCTCCTATTTTCTAGACGATATGATATTTAAAAGGTGGTGTACACCTATAATATCAGTACTTGGGAGGCTGAGACAGGAGGATCTCAGGTTCGAGGCCAGCCTCAGCAACTTAGTGAGACCCTGTTTCGGAATCAAAAATAAATAAGAGCCCAGAGGTAGAACATTATTGGCAGGAAAATGGATGGACCTGGAAGACATTATGTTAAGTGAAATTGGCCAGTCTCAGAAAGTCAAGAGTCGTTATGTTTTCTCTCATATTTGGAAGCTAGGGAGAAATTGAGATACAAGAGGGATTCCAGATAAAGGAGGAGAAATCCCAGTGGAATGATGGAGGGGGTCCAGGGAAGGAAGGTGGTGAGGTGGAGAGAGATTTGATGAAGGAAACATTTTAATTGATGCTATGTAAATATATGAAAATACCAATGCCAATCTCAATATCATGTACAGGGAGGGAGCGGGAGCGGGAGCGGGGAGGGAGCCAGGGGGAAGCTTACCCGGTGCTGTTAGCATGTATGTCCCTATCACTCTGAACTTCATTATGCTGGGTGATTACAATGCATCAAAAAAAGTATTTTTTAAAGGAATACAATGAGAAAGCACCCAAAAGTGTTTCTAGGGCACGGTATAATTTCATCAAATTCCCTCTAACCTTGTTCTCTTCAGCTCAGCAATTTCTTTCCCCTTCCTCCATAAAGATAACTTTTTCAATGATGCCTTTAATTGGCAGATTACTTATCATATAACCTTATTGATGAATAGCATTAGGGATATTTTCCTGAAATTTGATTCTGGAAGTTCGTGTTCAATTTCTATAAGCTAAAAGTCTCTTGAAAAAGTCATTTAACTTGTATTAGTCTCAAGTTTCTCATCTGATAAATGTGAAATGTTTAACCCACAGTAGACTATGGTAAGCGTGTTGTAAGAATCCTTTGTTGTTGTTATTAATTAACACATATATAAAAATGCTTTATGTGTAAATAATTATTTTAATACTATAGATAAATAATTGGTCAGACATAATAAGTAAAAGAAAAATCTATCCCAGTACTTGGGAGGCTGAGACAGGAGAATCACAGGTTTGAGGCTGGTCTCAGCAACTTAGTGAGACCCTCAGCAACCTAGTGAAATCTGTTTCAAAATAAAATAGGGTTAGGGGTGTAGATTGGGAGTAGGATGTCCCTGGGTTCAATCCCAGTGCCACACACACAAAGAAAATCTATGTTCAGTGTTATTTCAAAAATGATTATAGATATATACTCACAAATATTGCACCCCAGAATGGGTAGCCTGCTTTAAATGATGAAAATATCTCTCCATCAAAGTCTGAAATATCAAATACAGAGCAGACAATTGTTCCAAAACAAAGGCATATCAAGCCAATCAGAATTTGTGTTACCTACAAAAAAAAACCACATGAGTTTCATGAAGTTAGAAGGTATTTTCCTGATTGTATCAATTTCCTTCTAATTGAAACCAAATATGAGAAATTGCTTTAGTGTCTTAGACCATTCTGAGAAATGATCCAAATGTGAGATTTTTCAGTTATCCCCTGGCCACTATAAGAACTGAATTGATACAAGCATGAACTAATGCGTGAATGGCCAACGCATGTCTCATATTTATGTACATTTATTTATGTAGTCATGGTGGATGTCACAATTGTTTTTTCTATCTAAGACAGAGGTTAAGAATCTTTCATTCCTCTAAGTCATTCCTGCCCCAGTGATTTAAATTCTCCACGAGGAAATCCTTCTCTCTTCCCAAAAGGGCCCAACTACTATCAACCCTTCATCTACCAGGATGTTTCGAAGACCTTTCACTCTTCATGAACCCCAGTGCAGAAACAGTGGATGTAACCAAACACTCTTTCCAAGAGCCAACCTTTACTCTTGTTAAGGCTGGAGGAGATTCACTCACCCCCAGGAACTCCAGCTCTCTCTTCAAAAACGTCAGCCATGTCTGCTGTGGTGGGGGTGAGGCTGACTTTGCCAACCGGGCACTCTCAGGGGGAGACACTTCCAAGAGCTCAATTTCAGGCGCACTATAAAATTTAACAGAAATTCAGTCATAAGGGAATGCTCTCTCTGGGCAAAGTTTCTGACAGAAAGGGGAGTTTTGTTTGTTGAGTTTTCCCAAACAACCCTATAATTGAAATCTTCATTGTAATGATTAGGACAGTACAGCTCAGAGGATCGAAGTCACTGATCATGAAGATCTGAACACTGTCCAGGTGATTCAAAGGAACAAAGTAGAACAAAAAACATGTCAGCATGTTCTTATTCTTGGTTACCATGGTTACCATCAAGTTCTTTCCTGTTATTTTGATAAGGAAAAACAAAAATAAATATGTTTACTTTGCATGTCACAGTGTTTTTTAACATAGAAATGATTCTGGATGTATTTTGCCAATGACATATACAACTTCGTGTGCACAGAGGATAGTAAAGAAATGGCTGTAAGGGACTGCTTGGATCTCGATTCCTGTTTTCATCTTCAGAATAGAGCCAGGTGTGGAAGTGCATTCCTGTAATACCAGTACTTAAGAGGCTGAGACAGGAGGATCGCAAGTTCGAGGCCAGCTTCAGAAATTTAGCTAGGCCCTCAGCAATTTAGCGAGACTCCATTTCAAAATAAAAAAATAAAATAGGGCTGGGGTGTAGCTCAGAGGTAGAATCATCCTGAGTTTAATACCCCATACAAGCCGAGTGTGGTGACACACGTTTGTAATCCCAGTACTTGGGAGGCTAAGACCAGAGGATTCAGGTTTGTGGCCAGACTCAGCTACTTAGTGAGGCCCTCTGCAACTTAGTGAGACCCTGTTTCAAAATAAAGCATAAAAAATAAAGCTGGGGGTGCAGCTTGAAAGTAGAATGCCCCTGGGCTCAATCCCTGGTACTGCAAAAAAAAAAAAATACCCCATATGGAAAAGAAAAACTTCAGAGCAGGATCCCACAGCTTACAGTTCACAAGAAACAACCAAAAGGGAGGTCATTTTGTCAAGCTTCTGTCCCTGGCACATGTCAGACACAGAGATAAGAGGTCTGTATGAGTAGTACAAATCCTCCTGCCTTGCACCCCAAAAACCAGTTATTAGAAAACATGTTATTCCAAATTCATAAGCTGAGTGAAACTCCCCTTCCCCACCAGTGAGAGAAAATCACTGGGAAAATACAACCAATACCTTCCTCATATCCAATATGTTAATTAAGCTAGAGGAGCCCACACATAAATCCATGCATTGGCTTTTTTCGACCCAGCATTGGGATTTTTCTCTCCCCTGATAAGTGCGTAGAAATAGAAAGTAGAATAGCCCTTGCTTACCTGGGGGGCTCTTGTGGGTTTGGGAGAGCAAGCTCTGCTCTGCTTATATTTTCCGGGTCCATTTTTTCCTGAACGAGGCTATCCGGGAATGAAGAATATCGTTATGTTGAGACGTGGTGGACTGCCCCTCACAGTGCGCTCTCGATAGGCAGTTACGATGGCTTGACTCAGCACGCTGATGATTATCCTCAGACAGGAGCCATTTGTCAAGCAGATAAGATTCCAGCTGATGAAAACCAATCAGGTTTTTCTTGTCAGAATGAATAGCAAAATTGAGAAGTCTACGGAATAGAGAGTGGTGTAAAATGATAAGGTAATACTGGCCTGTAGAATGAGTTTGGTAGTATTCCATCTTTTAAATGGAATTCTACTCAGCCATAAGGCACAAAAGTATGTCATTTGCAGGAAAATGGAAGGAACTAGAGAATGTTATACTAAGTGAAATTAGCCAGTCTCAGAAAGCAAACAAATGTATGTTTTCTCTCATATGTAGAAGTTAGAGAGAAATTGGGTAACGAAAGGGACCTCAAATAAAGGAATAGAGACTCCAATGGAGCAATGGAGGGGGTTTAATAGAGGAAGGAGTAGGGAAGGTAACAGGTCAAATAATGATGCACATGTAAAAAATTATCCACACCCATCTCAATGGCATGTACGGGGAAGGGGAGGGAGTGGGGTGGGATCTGGAGGGAAACACACCAAGTGTTGTGTGCACATAGTTTCCTATTACTGTATACCTCATTATTGTGTATAATTTCAACGCACCAATAAAAGTACATCTAAAAAATAAAATGAGGAAATTTGAGACTTCTGGAGCATAATTCTGCCTATGACGAGCAGGATTCATAGATCATAAAGAGGAAACCTTTTAGTGGGAGTTGAGACGGTAAAACAGAACTGCAGAACAGAAGGACATGTGCTTCCCTTCTAGAGTTTTCTCTACTTGTGTCTCAGTTCAGCCATATCTACCAGAAGTTCTCCAATTGCACCTTTGAAAAGCCTGTCCTCCCTGTTTAGGGTGTACTCGGCTTCATACACAGGCTCAAGGCGGAAACATTGTTTATGGATATGGGTGTTAGTCTCAGGACCTCTAGATCCATCCGTCTCTGACTTCACCATCTATTGTCTTTCTCTTCCTGTCTTTTGGATGGTATTTATAGGATGGTCTTGGAAGCAGGACAGGTAGAATTCTAACTGCTATGAGCCATGTTTGGTGGAGTGTGAAAGCTAAGTTTTCAAGCTAAAGACTCCATTGTCTGCTAAAACATTAGATCAACTCTGCTGCCTAGATCTGGGTAATGGTGAGATAGGGACGATGAAAACGCTGAGATAAACTTAATTTTTTTAAAAAATCCTATGAGCAAGTCTGAATAGCACAGAACTGAGCAAAATGCCTAAATTAGGGAGGATTATGGTTAAACCAATGCATTCATTCTAATAGGCTTTACTAGTTACACCAGAGCAAAAGGACTAAGGGCTTGCATTCTTTATATTCCAGTTTAATTGTACACATGACTTTGTTAATAAACTTCAAGCTACTACACATTATGCCCTAATCAACCGGTGTTGTTTTCCTGGGAGGTGGTGAAATTCCTCAAGGCAACTAGGATATTTGCATGAACCAGAGGACTCTAAAGGTCACATTCAGGTATCATTCATAACAAAATTTTACTAACTCAGGTACCATCTTTCCACTGTGTTTTCAGGAACCAGTGGACCTAACCACTATACTATTTGAATCAAGAAATAAACCTTATCCACTTCATCCAAAGACTTGGTGCTGCATGCCACGCACCATCCTTATCACTGAGCAGGCGCAAAGGTGGCCATGGTCCCAGTCCACGATCTGACAGAACAGAACAAAGAGGCTAGAGGCTGTAGGAACACAGAGGGCATAACAGCTCTCTCTGATAAGGGGGCTATAGAATTCAGAAAGAAATTCCCAAAGAAGGTAACATCGGAGACCAGGCTTACAAAGAGTCTCAGGAATTGCACGTGCTTGCCTAACCTCAGTGAAATTACCCACCTCTGCTGGGAAAAGCCCTACAGTAATGGTTGTCGATGATGTTTTCTAGGAGTGCAGAATAGCTCATTATGTGTAGCAAATCATCAGGAATCAGACTTAAGATTTGGCAGGAAATAAATTCAGGATGGCCTTTGGTGGTTGGATACGATGCTATTTTGAGAATATTTAGGAGAACCTTGCAAAATGCCAATCAGAAACTGGCGGGTACCCTATGACCTCCCAGTTGTTCTCACCAGCCCCATCGTCTTGCCCCTCTGTGAGAGGTTTATCACCTGTGCTCACACATCGGTTCCTTGCACCCATGTTCTTTTCACCTTTCACCACACTGAATATTGAAACATCTGACAAAATACCTTTTTTGGGGGAAGGGGAGATAGGGCAAAACTATCAAGATAAGATATAACCATACCTCTGCCTGGAAGGAAGAGATAACAGAGCCGCCTTTCCTCGCCACTGTCACGACAATATCTTCCCTTCTCTGGTGCAGCCTTTGTACACGCCTCTCACCCGCTCTCCTTCTCTACTTCCTCTTTTGACAAGCAAAGTTTCTTTTTCACTCAGTTAGGTAGACCCTAGATTTATTTCCCCAACCCCAAATGAAATTTGCTTTCAGATCCCACACGAACAATTGTTTTCTCAAGCTTGATGTTCAATTGGCTTAAAATAAAGATCCACTAATTTGCATGTTGCAAATTGTAAGTTATGCTATCTAAATATTTGGAAAAATCCATTTTTTACTCTCTTTGGTGTAATTCCAAGACTTTTGACAATTTGTTGTCTTGCTTTTGAAAGCATCATTGTATCGTACTAAACCTTCGGCTGTGTGTGAATTGTCTACCAATACTCTCTTTCACATCGCCAATCCTGAGGAATAACGGATCACCGATTTGTCTCCTAGAGTCACCTGTCTCACTTTACCTTTGTCTCTGGACAGATCCCTAAGCATCCCACACAGCAATCACTATAGCATTTTCCCTTGTCCTGTCTTTTACTGAATTCTCCATTCCCTTGATTCTACTTTTTTTTTCTTTTTCTTATTTTTAAATATACTTTTATTGATGCATTATAATTATACATCATAGTGAGGTTCATTGTGATGCAAACATATACAGACACAGCACTTAGCATGATTTCCTGCGGATCCCACTAAACTCCCCACCCAACCCCTCGCTTCCTGTAAATGTTAGTGAGACTGGCAGCATTATCATCTTATATGGACATAACGTTATTTGAACTGTTTCCTTCCTCAATCCTATGTTCTCCCCTCCCATCTCCCTCCCCCAGTCCCTTTCCACTATTATACTGGTGGCTCTCCTCTTTTATCTGAAGTACCTTTTCTTTCCTATTTTCTCTCTAGCTTCCATATATGATAGAAAAGATACTAACCCTTGACTTTCTGAGACTGGCTGATCTCACTTGGCATAATCTTCTCTAGTTCCATCCATTTTCCTGCAAATGACACAATTTTATTCTTCTTTATGGCTGAGTTACACTCTATTGTGTGTACACACCGCATTTTCTTTATCCATTTATCTGTCAATGGATATCTTAGCTGGATCCATAACGTAGCTATTGTGAATTATGCTGCTATAAACATGGCTATGCCTGTATACAATAGTATTTGACTTTCTTTTGAAAAATACCAACAAGTAGTATAGCTGGGTTATATGGCAGTTCTATTCCTAATCTTTTGAGGAACCTCCATAGTGATTTCCATAGTCATACTAACTTACAATCCCACCAATAACATATAAGTGGTCCTTTTCCCCCACATCTTCACCAGCATTTATTATTTGTGTTCTTAATGACTGCCATTCTAACTGGAGTTAGATGAAATTTCAGTGTAGTTTTGATTCGAATTTCCCTGATTGCTAATGATGCTGAACATGTATCATATATTTGTTGGCCATTTGTATTTCTTCTTTTGAGAAATGTCTTCTTAGTTTATTTGCCCATTTATTGATTGGATTTGGACTTTGTTTTGCTTTGTTTATGGTAAGCTTTTGAGTTCTTTACATATTCCGGATATTAATCCTCTGCCAAAAGAGTAACTGGCAAAGATTTTCTCCCTTCACATTATTATTTCCTTTGCTATGTATAAGCTTTTTAATCAGATGCCATCCTACCCATTAATTCTTGGTATTATTTCCTGAGTTTAGGAATCCTATTGAGGAAGCTGTTGCCTGTGCCTATATGTTAGGGAGTTGACCCTATATTTTCTTCCCATTCTTGAGCCTTAACCTGGTTACAGTGGCACATTTTGTCTAACTTCTCTTTAGTATCTACCATGCGGGGACTTATATTTGACTCTTCTCATCTCCACTTTCACTGATACATCTTTCACTTGCTTTCTGTGTTAATCATCAATTTTCATCAAAGATGTAAATTCTGTTTCTTGTTCTCTTTGATTTGTTGATATGGTTTGGGGGTAGAGATAGAGAAAATTATCTTTATTCTGACATTTTGAATTACAAGTTACTTGAATTACTTGAATTACAAGTACAAATTTCTTCTACTAGTGAAGTACTAGTAGAAGAAATTTCAATAAAACTATCAAACATGAGTATGTTTTTTCAAGGAAATTTCAAAGAAAAAATAACTGAAAGAAGGAAAGAAACAATTGCATGAGCAATTCACTAAGTCAAATATTTCACTCAAAAAAGGAAAGAGGAAAAAGGTAGAGAGGAAATTGTCAAAATATGTATATGAATTTTTTCATAACTGAAAGACAATAATCTATAGTTTTTAAAAATCTCTCAAGTGTCTTGGAACATAAATGAGTAAATTCACACATTATATCATGTCACCATGAAAATTTTTTAATTTAAAGCTCCTAGAACACATCCTACCTGTTTTCTTTCTATGTTATGAATGGTTCTTTCTCAATCTCCTGAGCTGGCTCCTCCACCCCTACTGGCCATTGTATTGCATCATTTTCTTCCCTCTTACTAAAAGCTCAATTCTTGACTTTCACAGCTTTTCTATCAATACTCACTCGCAAGTGACCTCATTCATCCCCATAGTTTTACACACTGTCTCTATACTGATGACACATAGGCTTATACACCTAATTCAGCCTGTAGATTGTGCTTTGGACTTTTGATAGTCAATTGATTACTCATCATATCAACCTGGGGATTAAATAGGTATCAAAAGTTCAAAATAGAACTCTTCTTGATTCAAACTCTGTTTGCCCACCAACTCTGCACAATCCCATCTCGTCCCTTAGTCCTCCCCATCAACAAGAGTCCTTGATGCTTGTTATTCCTAGAACACATGCAGTCCACTTATCAAAAGGTTAGTTACACACTAGGGAAAAGAAAAACTTAACAATGCATGTGGAAACCATATCACTTGCTCATCATATAAAAATATCTCCTGAAAATGAATAGGAAATGGACAAAATGGTAGAAGGCAGCAGACACATGGGATGTTAATAAAGAGAAGAGGGAAATGAAATACCCAATAAATGAGAAAGAACATGTTCGTTCTCATTACTTTTCAGGGAATACATGTTAATATAAAATTACACATCATTTTACTCTCAACTAGGCAGAAATATATGAGAAATCATATCCAGTACTAGCGAGAATTAGGAGAAGTGAATTTCACATCTTGCTAGTGAGGAGATTTGCTTCAGCATTTTTAAAGAGTCAGTCTCAGTACTCTGTATTGTGAGGAGAAGGGAGGGGGCACCAAGTGCTGCGTGCATGTATGTTACTGTCAACTTGATATCCATTGTGATGTGAGACTATAATGCACCAATAAAAGCACATTTTTAAAAGCTATCTTGTAATCATTATAAATTAAAATATACATATCCTTTGGTTTAACATTCTCATTTCAGAAATTTTATCTCAGAAATAAAGCAGAATTAACTGGGGAGTTTATAAACAGATATTAATTCGGCATTGTTTGTTGTGCAAAGCAACTTGAATAAAAACAAAAAATAAACAACATAATCATATGTGATTAATATATAATGAGCATGGTACATGGCACCTAGCAGGCACTCCTCAGATGGCCTTGGGATGGATTAAAAATAAATGAATATATATTATAGAACTAGACAAGCAAGAATTAGCAGAGGAGAGTATAGAAGAATCAATGCTCTTATAATTAACAAGGAGCCAAGAGTAGAATTAACTTATGGACATTTGTAGATGACTCAATTTGATATCAAGACATAGAATATTAATTTATAAACTGGAAATATTTAAGCAACTCAGCAATAGGTTTATAAATAAGAAGTGAGATATTGCAGGAGTCTCAGCATCAAATTACTACCTCAAAAAAAAAAATGGCCATGGAGATTGTCGGAGGGTCTAAGAGGATTCACAGTGGGCGTGTGAGGGTTTCTGTCTTGTGTCTCCAGCACCTTTGACCACAGTCTCACTAGTTTTAACAGCAGCAGCAAGATCAACAACAGCAGCATCTTCAAGTAGTGGTATTTTATATTTGTTTTATTTTCACTTAACCCTCATAACAACTGATTAAGATAGTTGATACTACTACATCATCCCTTTACAGTTGAGGGAAAATTGCCCAAGTTCAGACAGGTAACAAGTGACAGAATTTGAACCCCCATCTGTCAGATGCTAAAGCCTTTCTTCTCTGCTTCTCTGCTTTACAGTTTCTCCTGGTTCTTTGAAGAACAAACATTGACCTTGCTCTCAAGTCACTAACCTAAACCACCATTTATGTATCAGGGCATGTGAGAATCCCAGAAGCTGATTGTAGGAAAATCTCTGAAGCTTAAGTCCCCCAGCTTAAATATTGTGAAAATTTATCTTAATAATGATGATTTTTTTAATTTGATAATTCTTATAATACTGATGTCAGCTAAAGATAAAAAGCATTTTTCTATGTTGGAAAAAAAATCCAACTCATCTTCTTTCCCAACAGGTTGTTGAGATTGGATTTTAGGTAAAACACATAAATTAGAGATGATATTACCTTCCTTCCTTAAACCTCATAAAGCAACGGTGTAGGAGGGAAAGAAGAAAGGAAACCAATTTCTATCAATCACTTTGGAGTACTGATCATAGAAGTTACAAATCCAAGAATGCCTAAAGAAATATATTTATCCATTCATACCCAGAACACACTAATGGTATTTATACTTAGGACAGAAAGGTTTTGGTCAAATGTTCAAGCTCCCCATGATTGGTGCTATGCATGAAGGATTGAGTTTTATCAGCTCATGTGTGCCGAAGTTCTTGGATGAAGCTCTGACTCCTTGGGGATTCAGTGTTGAGCACTGGTGCTCTCAGCATTACCTTCATCAGGAGGTATTCCTGATTCCACTGAATGGGGAGATGAAGACATTGCCTGGAAAACAAAACGACATTAATCTCCAACAACAGGATCATCATCTCCCTCCCTTCCCATCAAGTAATGGTGAAACTATTTCACAACTGCTTTATTTTTACTTAACCCTCATAACAACTAATAAGACAGTTGATACTGTTGTGTCTATTTTACAGTCGAGGGAAAAGAGGTCAGAGAGATTAATCGTGACCATCAGGACCATCCCCAATAATAGCCATTTGTTGACTGCTACCGAGCTAAACACTGTGTAAGTATTGTGGGCAGAGTCCTCATAACAAACATCAGAAAAGAATGAAAACATTGTTTTTCTTTTAGAGTTAGGATACCTAAACTCAAGAATGAATGCATGATTTTCCCTGGGTCATACAGCTAGAAAGTGACAAGTTACAAGAAAATGATTAAAATTAATTACAGCTGCATTAAAAAAGCATTCTCATATGTGTTAAATGCACTGTTTCCGCTTGCATTTTCTCAGTTGAATTCTTTTCTAGCCTTTATTCCATCTCCAGCCATTGATGCAATCTCTAATCCAGGAATCCCATGAATCATTGCCACTTTCAAGTTTCTTTCCAATTCTCAGAGTCAGGAACAACTTTAACCCTAGAAAGTACTTTAGAGACCATGTGAGTCATTAGTCGTTTAAACAAACCCACCTCTCTTGAGTCAACAACAGTTGCTTTGCACCACATGACTGAAAGAGAGATAGTTATGCCCAGTTCCAGCAAAGTGAGGCTCAGCATGAGAGACACCAGGCCCTAGGGAGGTGGAAACATCCAGAGGAACAAATGTCAGCAGGAAATCAGACCACAGCCTCTCCCACCAGATGGAACAAAGTGAGCCCTGGTAGGATTGAAGACACAGACAGACAAACTCTGTAGAAGGGATACGACCTCAATCCAGCAGCATGGGAAATTTTCCCTGGACAGACACAGGTGTGTGATTTCTATAACAAACCCATGTGAACTCGTCCTGGAGGAGAGAAGCCACAGGGGCAACTGGCACTAGCACTTAGCGATTTGAATAGGAAACTAAGGAGGTGAGTACGTAGTTTAAGAAAATGGACAAAAATGACCCCTCCTCCATGTCATCAATAGTACCTCATAGTGGTTTGGGCATTTACATCATCCCTAGAAACTAAAACACAAAGCTGCCATGAACACACAGTGAGACTGTTGCCGTGCTACTGAACCTTCTACTCTCACTGAGACACCAAGGAGGGAAACACACCAGGTAGTGTGTGCATGTGTGTTTCTATCACTCTGAGCCGCATTATGTTGTATAATTACAATGCACCAAGAAAAGTATATTTAAAAAAACAAAATGCAATAACAAGATTTCTCTAGAGGGAAAATACCACTAAATACACAGAAAAATCAGACTTGGATACATATAAACTTAGGTAATTAAAAATTTAATAAAGGAAATGAAGACACACACTTCCTGTGAGTATGTCAGGAAACAGGAGGAGTAGGAATGAGTAAAAGATAATTCATAGATCATTGGGCTAAAATCGATGAATTAGAAAGAAAAAACTAATTTCTAACTTGACCTCAAAAGAGGTAGAATACCTAAACACAGACCAAAAAAAAAAAATAGTTTGGAAAGGCTCTTAAAGAGCTTCCCTTTCAAAATACTATACTCAAATAAACTCAAAAGTGAATTCATTCAACACTGCAAGTCATCTTTTGAACATTCCAAACTGCAGAAAAAGTTGTGGGTCTCCCAAGTTTGTCTTATTAAATAAAGATATATGAGATAAACATTTAAAAAATTTAATCTCTCTGGGGAATGTAATGCTAGTAGTAATAGTAATAGCAATAATAATAATAACACCATGTTCTATGTACTGTATTCGCTGCTTATCAAGTATTAACTTGTTTAATTCTTGTACTAACTCTATGAAATGAGTACCATTTGTTATTATCTTCATCTCAAAGATGAGAAAATTAAAACACTGAGCGCTGATAGGTACCAAAGACAAGATATCAAAGTAGCATGCTATATTGTTTTCAGTATACTTTAAGTTGTTTGAAGTATTTTATAATTAAGCATATTTTTAAATAAAACATACGTTTGAGGAGAAACCCAGGTAAATGCATGCATCTGGTGCCTGTGAAGACCCACAGCTCTTGAGTAACTGGTTGTTAACTGCCAGATGTATTGAGAGAAAAACGATCCCAGTGAGCGCAACTGTAGCGCTGGCAATGTTCATCCCAAAACTGTTTTGCATCTAAAATGGAAGAAGAGTTTGCCATTGATATATGCGCCACATTGTCCCTTGGCAGTAATTCATTTAAACAAATACTGAATGATGTTTAACACCCAGCAATATTCTAGATGCAGGGCAAACTTGAATGAACAACACCCCCCAACACCCATGGAGCTTACATTCGAGGGATGAAGACAAAGAAAGCAATAAGCATACTAATATGTAAATTATGAGTACTTTGAAGTAATTAAGTGCTTTGGTCTAATAGAATGGTATAAGGAGAACCTGGAAATCTAGAGAAAGGAGTGAAGGTTTGTGATACTAATGGATGTGAGGAGAGGAATAAAGAACTGAGTATTTCCCCCGATAGCCAAGAGCATATCTGGGGGAATGTCCCTGCAGTGGAGAAACTCAGTACAATGTCCTGAGGACACAGTGTTCTGGGAAAACAAAGTGGCCATGGCAGTTGAAGGCGAACAGAAAAGATGGGGAAATGAGTCGGGCATGGTGGTGCATACCTGTAATTCCAGTACTTAGGAGGCTGAGACAGGAGGATCACGGTTCGAGGCCAGCCACAGCAGCTGAGCAAGACCCTAAGCAACTTAGCAAGACCCTGTTTCAAAATATAAAATAAAATAGGGCTGGGGATGTAACCCAGAGGTAGAATTCCCTGGGTTCAATTCCCTGTACCACACATACAGAGAAAAGATTAGGAAATAAACACAGAAAATTAACAGAGGCAAATGATGTCAGACCCTGTAGGTCATTTACTAAACTTGGGTTCTAACTCTGAGAAAAATATAAAGTGACTAGAGGATTCTGAGCAAAGGGGTGATATGCTTAGATTTATAATTGATCACTCTGTCTTGATTGAGTATAGTAAAGAGATGTTCAATAATAGAGGCAGGGAACCCAATTAGGAGAGTAGATTAGATGTATTTTTATCAGTAGAAAGATTAGATAACATCAAACTTGGATATAGCTCGGGGATGGAGCCAACAGAACTCGTCAACAAATTGGATTGAGGATTGTGAAAGAAGAATCAGGGATATTGTCAGGTTTGGGGTCTCGTAATCCCAGAGGATGGACTTTTCATCAGCTGGAAGGAGGAAGGCTGTACATAGAGAAATTTTGAGGAGGAAGATTAGGAGTTGAGTTTTTCCATCTAAGCAGAAGCCAGTAGACATGCCAATCTCATGCTCAGGAGAAAGATGTAGGGTGGAAATATTTGTTTGGAGGTTGTGGGCACAGAGATGTTATTTAAAGCCATGAGAATGGATGAGGTCACCAGAAAAGTGAGTATAGACGGACAAGTGCAAGGTGGCAAGGAATTGATCATGGGACACCCCAGCCTCATAAGGTCAGAGGCAAGACAAGGAACCAGGGAAGGAAACTGAGAAGGAGAAACCAAGAGATGGGAGGAAAACAGCCAGACCAGGTGTGCTGGAGGCCCAGTGAAGAGGTTACTGGAAGAGTGAGTGAACAACTGTGCTAAGTGTTGCTCGTAGGTTCAGTCAGTTGACGATCAAGGGTTGACCCTTGTTTTAGCAAGCTGGAAGCTTTCAGTGATCTTAAAGACAGCAATTACAGAGGTGTGGTAGGGAAGAAAATACAGTCTTATTAACTGGTTAGTTAGGAATTGGAGACAGAGAAGGCCTTTAAAGGAGTTTAGCTACAAAAGGAAAAATAAATGTGTCCATAGCTATCAGGGAAAAATAATGCAGAAATGATGATGATAGACAGAAGATTAGATAGATGACAGATAGGTGATAGATAGATAGATAGATAATAGTTGATAGATAGAAGATAGATGATGATAGATAGATAATAGATGAGAGATAGAAGATAGATGATAATAGATAGATCATAGATAATCAATGATAGATAGAAGATAGATGATAGATACATAGATAGATGATAGATTAGATAGATGATAGATAGATAGATAGATAGATAGATAGATGATAGATGAAAGATAGGTAGATGATAGATAGATAGATAGATAGATAGATAGATAGATGATAGATAGATAGATGATAGATAGATAGATAGATAGATAGATAGATAAATGAACTGTATCTGGTTGCTCATATGCTGATTAAATAGCCAAATTATGGAGTCGACCTAGGCACCCATCAACAGATGAATGGATAAAACTTACAGCACTCTTGTGGTATATATACTCAATGGGATTTTACTCAGCCATAAAGAACAAAACTATGACATTTGCAGAAAAATGGATGGAGCTAGAGAATATTATGCTAAGTGAGATCAGCCAGTCTCAGAAACACAAAGGTCATATGTTTTCTCTCATAGGTGGAAGCTAGAGAGAAAATAGGAAACAAAAGGGACTTCAGATAAATGAGGAGAGAGACCAGGAGAATAATGGAAAGGGAATGGGGGGGGGGAGGTGGAGAGAAGGAAAAGGAGAATTGAGAAAAGAAACAGTTCAAATAATGCTCTGTTCATATATGAAGGTATCTTGCTAACAGGAATGGAGAGGGAGAAAGTAGTAGGGTGGGGTGCTGTGTGCATGTATGTTAGCATCACTTTGAATCTTGCTATGATATATAATTACAATGTACCTATAAAAGTATTTCAAAACTCTGATAGAGAAAATTTGGAGTGATACATTTGTGTGAGGAAAAAAGGAATAGAGTCATATACTCAGGTAGGGGAATCAGCTTTAGGGAAAACCACAGAGCTCACGTATGATAAGAGTTACTAGAATGAAAAATTTATTGGGGCAAATCTAGTCCTTGGAGTAGATATTGTAGTGAGGTTCGAAAACTCTCTTCAGATGGCTTCAGTTTTCTAGGAATAGGAAGCAAAGTCATCAACAGAGAGTGAGGTGGAGAGAAAAGGGATGGTGCTTGAATATACTGGTGAAATAGCCCTTACGGAGGAGGGAAAGCGAATGAATGGAATAGAAATTGGAGTATAAATGGCTGAGTGACTCAGTGAGGACACATAATAGAGATGGAATAGAGTAGTATTAGTCATGGAATAGAGCAGTAGTAGTGTAATCATTGACTAAAAGGAATAGAATTTCTCTCTTTCACTTGTAGAACTAGTGGTGAGAGGTCCTATGCTCAAATAATTAGCATTGGTCAAACTGGACAATGGGAAGAAATCAAGAAGCCTTTTTATAAGCTTCGGACTCATCAGATATGCAGAGTAATCATCCCAAGATGCAGATCCACAATCTATGTGATTTTATGATGACCTACCATCTGAATGCTTTAAGAGAAGAAATTAATGTTCTCTAGTTCCCCTGTGGTTAGGAGGGAACCACACCAAGAAATATCGCGTGCATATATGAATGTATCACTTTGAATCTCACTATAATGTATAATTACAGTGCACCAATAAAAGTTTATATGGTGTATAATTACATGGCACCAATAAAATTCTCTTTTAATATACTTTTATTGGTGCATTGTAATTAGACATCATAGTGAGGTTCAATGTGATACAAACACACATGCACACAGCACTCGATATAATTCCCTCCAGATCCCACCCCACTCCTCCACCCATAAAATTCCTTAAAAAAATAAAATTGATTCGCCAACTTCTACTCCCCTACTGTTAGGGGACAATTTATTTCTTCTCCTATAGTCATAGAAAAAAGAGGAAGAAGTGCCACTTACCAGCCTTCTTGTGGGTTTTCTCCCTGCTGCGAGAGACAAGGATCCTGAGCTAATAAACTGTTTGAAAATAGGAAGTAAAGCAGATAAAGAAATATTAAGTCTCAAATATTTTCTTCTTGGCACTCCATGAATTGGCAGACATCTAGCCACTGTTATACAAACCTCTTTTTAAAATTCATGCTCTAGAACACAAAATTACATTTAATGTTGCTCATTATTTTATATGACTAAAGTTTTAAAGTAGTTCGAATTTGATGAAAATTTATAATCTTTCCATTTTGTTTTATGTCTGGCTTTTAACAGGTTTATGTGTGTGTGGATACTTATAAAACATAGGACACATAAATGTTGTGTGCATGTATGTCACGGTCAACATGATTTACATTATGATGTGATACTATAATGCACCAAAAAAATCACATTAAAAATATAACATATATATAGTTAGCATTATATGATTATAGCTATGCTTACGCTTCTATTAAATATAAATAATATTTATTTACATATGCATATATAATATAATTCTTGTATTTCTATTCAAGCTTCAGATAAATGTTTGGTTTACTGGAATAGATATTTCAAAAGATATTTAACAAATATAAGTATCTTAATTTATTTACCCTCTAATTTTTAAATTATTCCTTTAGTAAACACATTTCTAGTGGTGGTGATCTAAGGAATGAGTTATGACCACAGGAACATGAATACTCACAAGCACAGCGCCCCATAGCGGATACCCTGTGTATAGCGTGAGGAAAAAGAAGTACCGGAAGAGGTGGGAGGAGTAGAGTAGTAATAAACCCAGAAAAATACCCAAAGCCAGAATCATTGCTCCGTTCAGGATCTGGATGGCCTGTGAGAAGAAGAAGAAGAAAAATAAAAGCATAATACCATCTAACCTCCTTCCTAAAGGTGATAATATTGCTTGGAATGGCTGAAATGGGAAGCCTACATTAACTGGGCAGGTGCTTATCCTACGAGGTTTTTGCTCCCCTCTATCCCCATCAATCCCAGTGGCAAGCCTTCATCTCCACCCCTCCTCCCATTTCGAGTCATTCTTATAAACTCTTCCTCAAAGGAGCAGCAGTGCAAAGAAAATATGCTTAGTGAAATGGGGTCCAAATATTTTCCCAGTGTGCTTTAGGGTCGTGAGGTAGATAAATGTTAAGCAATATTCCACTCAGTCTTTCTCTCAATGCAGTATTTTAATTTAAAATATAGAATATGATCAGGCATGGTGGCACACACCTGTAATCCCAATTTTGGGAGGCTGAGACAGGAGGACCATAGGTTCGAGGACAACCTCAGCAACTTATCAGACTCTCAGCAACCTAAGGGGAGCCTGTTTCAAAACAAAACATTAAAAAATGTCTGGGGGTGTAGCTCAGAGGTAAAATGCCCCTGGGTGGTTCAATCCCCATTGCCACACACAAATATATTTATAATAATAATTTATTATAGCATTTATAATAATTAATTATTATAATTATAATAAATATAACTATTATATTATTTATAATAATAATGTTATACATATCTATTTTTTTGTGGTACTGGGGATTGAACCCAGGGGCATTCTACCTCGGCGCTACACCCCCGGCCCTATTTTTGTACTTTATTTTGAAACCAGATCTCACGAAGTTGCAGAGGGCCTCACTAAGCAAAGAGAGAGAGAGAGAAGAGAGAGAGAGAGAGAGAGAGAGAGCAAGGGAGACAGGGAGAGAGAGAGAGAGCTGAGGCTGGCCACGAACCCGGATCTTCCGGTCTCCGCCTCCCAATGTACTGGGATTACAAGCGTGCGCCACCACACCTGGCTATAATAATGTTATATTTTATTGTATATATAACATAATATATTATATGTACACATATTTAATATATATAATTTTATATAATTATATGTATAATTATATATGTAATATGTATGTATATATTAATATATATTATATATACATAAATATGCAGTATTAATATGTATATATTATATATGTAATATATGTGTGTAGTGATATGTAATATAATACACATATGTAATATATATGTAATATATGTAATATGTACATATATGTAATGTTACATATATAATTATATATAATCTATTGTGTATATATTGTAATACATATTGTATATATAATATTTATTTATATTTATATATATATATATGTACATATATATATGGAAACTTCACAGAGCTCAGTCTCCTGACAAGGGTGGTCAGAATTCACAAAGAAAGAATCCATCCTTGGAATCCATTCTCCAAGGTTGGATGTTTTCTACCATGAGACACATCTATAATATGTCACAGTCTTTTCTTTAATTCATCATTGACTTAGTGATGAATAACTCAGAAATTCCTTCCTCTGGACAGACACACAGTTTCCTACATGATATTTATTTTTCATCCCCCTTAAACTAATTTTTTTTAAATGAAGGCTGACTTACCCCCAGGGCATGTAGTATTCTCTGATAATCTTGTAATCTGTCCATGGGCTGGTACACAGAATTATCCACCCTCTCCGGTTTCTCCTGGCTCTCTGGGGTACCACCTCCTGGGGCCTTCAGCAGCTCTGGATTCTCAACTTCTCCGGATGCCATTTGGGGCTGCTTACAGCTGTCATGGACAAGAAATCCAAAACCTTGACATATTCCTTTTCACCACTCGCTAATATTTTTCAGTGTAATAAAAGAATTCAATTCTGTCCATGCATCAAAATACCTTTCCACCAGTGGGGCGTGAGGGCAGGCTAATGGGATTTGAACAACTCTATTCTATTTTACCCTTCTCGGGACCATTCCCCTCTTCTTGAAACACGTTTCCCTTTGAGATTCACCTACATAATTTCTGCTCTTCTACCACACTGACTCTCGGTCCCCAGACTTTGAGGATGTCTTTTTAGTCCTGCCCAGGTCTGAATGATGTACCCTTTTTAGTGACTCTCAGAATTCCCTCAAACTTCCTTCTCAGACCTTAATCAGTCTGAGCTTCAGTTTCCAGAATACTTACCTGTACCTCACCACCTTCTCGTCGCAGAGACTCTAGTGCCCTGTTCAGTGTCTTTCACGTGGTTGGCACTCAGCTAATACATATTTCATAAATAAATAAGCTTCTCTTCCAGCCTGATGTAGCCATGCCTCGTGGATGAGAATGGAGGTACATTTCCAAACACTGGATCTCTCATACTAAGAAACCCCAGAGCAGCTCTGGAGACAAGAAATCTACTCTAACCACATCATCCCATTTGACCCTTTCTAAACAATCAGGAAGAAATTTTAGCCTTCAGGTAACAGAAGTCATGCTCTGTAACTTCTGGTCAATTATTTTTAAAAAAGTTAGAGCAGCTGGGCGTGGTGGCGCACGCTTGTAATCCCAGTACTTTGGGAGGTGGAGACTGGAGGATCTGGGTTCGTGGCCAGCCTCAGCTCTCTCTCTCTCTCTCTCTCTCTCTCAATGAGGCCCTCTTCAACTTCATGAGACCTGGTTTCAAAATAAAGTATAAATAAAAAATAGGGCCAGGGGTGTAGTGTGGAGGTAGAACGCCCCTGGGTTCAATCCCCGGTACCACAAAAAAAAAAAAAAGTTAGAGCAATGTAAGTTCACCTATCTAGCTCTTAATATGTAGCAGAAGTTGTTCTCAGTGCTTTATTCAAGTTAAATAATTTAGTTATCGTGCCATCAGTATGAATGGGCTCTACCATTATAACCCTTCTTTTTTTGCGGTACCGGGGGTTGAACCCAGAGGCATTCTACCTCCAATCTACACCCCCAGCCCTTTTTATTTTTTATTTTGAAACAGGGTCTCACTAAGTTGCGGAAGGCCTCACTAAGTAGTTGAGGCTGGCCACAAAGCTTTGATCCTCCTGTCTCAGCCTCCCTACTACTGGGATTATAAGCATGTACTACCATGCCTGGCACCCTTTCCATTTTAAACAGGGGAGGCAGCTGAAGAACAGAGAGGTTGGGTGACTTCCCAACACCACAATTGGAGAATCTGGGTAGCAGAGCCTGGTAGTCTGGCTCTAGTTATCATTGCACTATACTGTCCCTCTGAGTGTGCACTGCCACTCACCCACCAAAGCCAAAGCACACCTCCACGATGTCCATCCCTCACCGTCAGAGCTGGCAGCAGAGCTCAGGGCAGCCATGTGGACTTAATATACCTAAGGGGTGTGTGTGTGCGTGTGTGTGTGTGTGTGTGTGTGTATGTGTGTGTCCATGCCTGTATTTTTTCTAGGAAATAGCTGTATATCTAATTTTTTGTTCTTTATTTTTGTGAGGCTAGGAATTGAACCTGAGAGCATTCTACCTCTGAACTACATCCCCAGCCCTATTTTAGTTTTTATTTGGAAACAGGTCTCACTCAGTTGCTGAGGCTCTCCTTGAAACTGCGATCCTCCTGTCTCAGCCTCCCAAGTACTAAGTTACAGGCCTGAACCACCATGCGTGGCTCTAACATTTTTTTAACGATGGCACTAGGGTAGCATTCACATTCTAAGATAAAGTCATCTTAGAGCTAAATATTCCCATACCTCTATGAAACAACTAAACAAAACACTTTATGACGTCCCGAGTGGGCCACTGGGGGAGGGGGGCACCTTCAACAGACCGAAAGGAAAGGAGACTCTCTGTGCAGAGGGAACCCGTGGGGCTCACCTTACCACAGGGGCTTCAGGCTTTGCTCCACTTCTTTCCTCCCACGTCCATCCTGCCACAGAGTAGGAGAGCCTCAGTAACGATCCCCACAGTGTCCGTTCAGGACAGCAGCAGCCTCTTCTTCCGCAGGCTTAACAGATCTCCCCCTTTTGCAATGCTCGTGGATCCAGTGGACGTGTGTGGCCGGCTGCCTGGGCGGTGTGCTAATCACATGTGCGCTTGAGGTCTCTCTGACCCTGTTTTCCCCAGGGCTCAGCGATCAGTAGGAAACTGGCCTGGGGAGTAACTGTCCTCGGGCTTTGAGATGTTACTTAATACATTGTCGGAACAAGAAACACAAGCAGAAATTACCGGTAGGTCAGTGGGAAGAGGTTGAGGAATAGAGGAAGAATGGAGCAAGTTGTGTAGTAAGAAATGAGAACGCCAGGCTGTAAGACTAGTGTTGGGAGGAGGGACGGTGGTCACCAAGGCACTAAGTTTCCATGATGTGCCCGCAAAGGTGCCATGTACCCTACGTGCCTGATCATGTTCAGTTCACACAGGCTTCGAGAGGTTAATTGCTTTGTCCAATATCATAGATGAATAATGCTAATTGTAGTTTATTATTATTATTATTCGCAGTACTGGGGATTGAACCCAGGGGCATTCTACCTCTGAGCTATACTCCCAGCCCTATTTTTATTCTTTAATTTGAAACAGGGTCTTACTAAATTGTGGAAGGCCTCACTAAGTAGCGGAGGCTGGCCGCGAACCTGCGATCCTCCAGTCTCAACTTCCCAAGTACTGGAATTGCAAGTGTGTACCACCATGCCCAGCTAATTTTACTTTAAATGCATTAAATGGTGACGATGTACAAGGCACTGTTCAAATGATTTACATTTATGACTAACTCCTGCCCTCCTCACATGAACCCAAGACCTAGGTACTAATATTAACTCAATGTGATAGAAGAAAAACCATGGCATAGAAATGTTAGCCAGCCAGGCGTGGTGGCGCATGCTTGTAATCCCAGTACTTGGGAGGCTGAGATAGGAGGATCGCAGGTTCGTGGCCTGCCTCAGCTACTTAGTGAGGCCCTCCGCAACTTAGTGAGACTCTGTTTCAAAATAAAGAATAAAAAATAGGGCTGGGGATATAGCTCAGTGGTAGAATGCCCCTGGGTTCAATCCCCAGTACCTCAAAAAAAAAAAAAGAAAAGAAATGTTAGCCCGCCTTCCTCATATTTAATTAACTATCTTAGTCCATGTTCTGCTGCTGTAACAGAATACCACTGACTGGGTGACTTATAAATAATAGAAGTTCCTTTGTTTCAAGGTTGTAGAGGTCAGGAAGTCTGAGGCTACAGCACCTACATCCAGCAAAGTCCTTCAGTGCTGCCTCATCCCACGGCAGAAGTGCGAGCAAGCGTAGGCAAGAGAGGACGGGGCTGAACTTCATCCCGCCGTCAGGAACCCACTTCTGCAAAGCCTAACCCATCCCTGCAGTCATGACATTCATCATTAAATCACCTTTTAAAGGCCCTACCTCCTTTTACTGTCACAATGGGGAATCAACTTTATTTTCTTGATGATGGTTTATCTGTAAAGGCCAAGCACTTCCAGGCTCCAATGCTCCTGGAGGTCTCTGGGTCTACTTGCTAATTAATCTTATATATTTTTCCATGCTGGGAAGACTCAATTCCTCCAAATGAATCCATTGAAAATATGAATATTATGAACTCCCTGGAGATTTCAGCACAGATGATAAGCATGGGGTTTACAACAAAACTTCCGCAGCACTCCTATCCGAGGTAGTGAATTACGTTTCTGCACACTCTTCCCTCTTCTGGCTAAGATTGTTTCTAGATCTGGCTGCTCTAGATCTGGATTCTTCTACATCTGCACCGCCCTTTCTCTTTCTCCTTCTCCACAAAGTATACTGGGAATGCATCACTCCTATTCTAAAACATTGTACTTTCTGTCCCTTCTACATAGCCCTAGATACATCACCTTCTATGGAATCTTAATTTCCTTAAAGGAAGCAAGGGGCTAGTATGTTTTTCCTTAACCTTGCATGTTTTTCTTTCCTTATAAAATAACTAAATTCTAGTTATTTGGGACCTAATTAGGCAGAAATTTGGGGAAATGGTGATGATATAAAAAACTTTCATAGGCTGTTCTTTAAGTGATGGTTATCCTTACCAGAGACAGAAAGCCAACTTTTGTACAAAATCATGTACAAAAACCCAGGTTCTGTGCAGTGTAGGCCAGAATCATGCCCGTCATCCCAGTGTGACTCTAATAATCCCTCCTTTCAGTTTCAAAAGTGGCTCATCTAGATGGAAAATTATGTAGTCACCTTAAATGGGTTACTTTCCTGAAATAGGTGGTAGAAAGATCAGAGCCAAGTGACCAGGGGTAAGGAAGTAGGTAATGTGTAAAGATTCGAATGACAGTCCTTACCAAAGATCACAGGGCAGTGGCAGAGAGGGAGACTTTGAACAGCTCCTGAGCCAGGTAACTCAGTAAAGGAGAAAAATGTTCATAACAAAGCGAGGAAACAGATCATTCATGGGGACAGTCCACAGGAAAGAGAAAGAAGTCCAGGTACCATGACTGAAGGACAGCTGGGGACCGGGTTATGAATATGATGTGATCAGGGGTCCAACAGCACAGGAGCTCTACAGCCAGGCTGGCCCTGGGGACTGGAGCAAAGGACAGGGACAGACAGATGACACAGAAGATCCAGACAGAACTCACAAGGAAACAGTACACAGGATGGTGGTAAAAGACATGACACTCCCCCTTCCACCCCATGTTAGCCAGAGTCATTGCAAATGGATTGCTAAAGAAGAAAGGAACTGCAAGAAACTGCCCCAAGGGAAAGAAAGGAAGAAATAACAGGAAGCAAGAGAGAGGAGTGGATCCTTCCTACAAGTGCGCTGTGACTTTAGACCTGTAGAAGAGCAAGCCCAAGGCAGGAGCTTAAGACTTCAGTTATTACTCAGTTATCTCATTGGTAAACTTAAGATTATAGTATCCACATTAGAAAAGGGGAGGGAGCCGGGCGTGGTGGCGCACGCTTGTAATCCCGGTACTTTGGGAGGTGGAGACCGGAGGATCCGGGTTCGCAGCCAGCCTCAGCTCTCTCTCTCTCTCTCTCTCTGTCTGTCTCTCTCTCTCTCTCTCTACCTAGTGAGGCTCTCCGCAACTTTGTGAGACCCGGTTTCAAAATAAAGTATAAAAAAATAGGGCCGGGGGTGTAGCGCGGAGGTAGAATACCCCTGGGTTCAATCCCCGGTACTGCAAAAAAAAAAAAGAAAAGGGGAGGGAGTGGGATGGGGTCAGTGGGAAGTATCAGTGCTGTGTGCATGCATGTCTCTATCACTATGAAATTCATTATGGTGTATGATTATAATAAACAAATAAAAAATAATTTAAAAAAGAAAATAGTAGCCGGGCATGGTGGCACATGCTTGTAATCCCAGTACTTGGGAGGCGGAGACCGGAGAATCCGGGTTCACAGCCAGCCTCAGCTACTTAGTGAGGCCCTCCGCAACTTCGTGAGACCTGGTTTCAAAATAAAGTATAAAAAATAGGGCGAGGGGTGTAGCTCGGAGGTAGAACGCCCCTGGGTTCAATCCCTGGTACGGCAAAAAAAAAAAGAAAATAGTATAGCATTTGTTTGTTTGTTTGTTTGTTTGTTTGTTTGTTGCGGTACCGGGGATTGAACCCAGGGGCGTTCTACCTCCGTGCTACACCCCCGGCCCTATTTTTTATACTTTATTTTGAAACCGGTCTCACGAAGTACTGGGATTACAGGTGTGCGCCACCACGCCCAGCTAGTATAGCATTTAAGTGACAGAATGCATATAAAGTTCAACCTAAATAATAAGAATGATAAGACTCTTCAGTTCCTTAGAAAGAGAATAATTAGGAGAAACAGGCTTCAAGAGAATATTGACAAATAAAATTTCAATGTTTACTGTGTACAACACAGTGTTTTTGTTTTTGTTTTTCAGTACTGGGGATTAAACCCAGGGGCATCCTACCTCTGAGCTACACCCCCAGCACTATTTTTTATTCTTTATTTTGAAACAGGCTCTAACTAAGTTGTGGAGGGCCTCATTAAGTAGCTGAAGTTGGCTGCGAACCTGCGATCCTCCTGTCTCAGTCTCCCAAGTACTGGGATTACAAGCGTGTGCCACCACGCCCAGCTACAACACACCGTTTTGATATATGTGTAGACCATGACATAACAATCACAAACTGGATAATTAACCTCTCCTTTACCTCAGTCTTTGACTTGGGAGTATGACAAATGTGTTTAGTTCAGAGCTTATTATTTTATAAGTCTGTACGTTTTTAAGACAATGCTTTGAAATCATTCTTCCTAAAGAACACTTAAGATCTACTCTCTTAACAAATACCAAGTGTACAGTATAATATTGTTGGTTCTAGTCACCACTATACATTAGATTCTCAGGACGAATTTGTTATCCCTTGGGAAAGTTGGGGGGGGGCGGGGCAGACAAAATGATGCCTAAGGACATAAACATTTTCAAAAGCACGTTAAAAGGAAGAAAGAAAATTCTTTCATAGAGCTTTCTTCCATCTGTATGCAAATTCTTCCTAATTGTATTGAGGAGAAATACCATAACAAACAGTCAAGTTCAAAACTCAAGCTGCTAATTTCCAAAAAGAAAAAAAAAACTTTCTTTGAATGAAATTATCAATATTTTAGCTGCTCATTTAGAAGTGCCCCATTTTGCTGCTTGAAAAATGACATATTTCTCAAAACTTTGAGAAAACATTAAATATGATTGCTTACTTTGTTAGTCCATTGTTACTAAATATTGTTTTTGTTGCTAGTCCATTATTTCTAAATATTATTGTTGAATTGTTTTACTTCACACACACTGTTACCTACGTGTGCAATACTAAATAAAATTACTCATTTTGAGCCAGTCTCTTTATATATAGTAAGTATATAAACTCTTGTTGGAAAAAAAATCAATCTGTTAACACCTAAGACCTTTGACATTGGAATGTGCCCAATTAATAGCTTACTAGTTTATAACTTTTTAGGTTTTTAAGTCATTGCTAGACTTTGTGTTATTAAAAGTTACCAGAGAGGGAAGAATAATTTGTATTTTTAAACTGATTTGTTTTTCCTAAATATATAATAATCCCTATTTTAGAAGGGAAGAAGAGAAGGAAACTAAATTGAGCTCTAATTGAACCGTATGAAATTGACATGTTTATATGTCAAAATAAGCATTTTCAAATGTTTTAAACCAATACACAGGGATATAATAAAATAACTGTATCCGTGATAATTAAGGAAGGTATAAGAGTTTGTGAAATGAAGAATGGAACTGGATTTGTTCTGGCTCCATCCTGAAATGTTCATAGGGATTTAAGACAAACTGCTTCCCCCTTCTGAGTCTAACTGGCATTACCTACAAAATAAAATGGCAAGAAGCTGGGCAGGTTGGTGCACACCTGTAATCCTAGTACTTGGGAGGCTGAAGCAGGAGGATCGCAGGCTCAAGGCCAGCCTCAGCAACTTACCAAGACCCTATTTCAAAAATAAAAAGGGCTGGGGGTATAGCTGAGAGGTAGAATGCTCCTGGGTTCACCCCCAATACCAAAAATAAATATGTAAGTAAAATAAAGTGGCGGGATAAGAGGTTTTAGGGCCATATTTCTAAAACCCAACCTCATTACTCTTCTCTTGTATCACCAGAATATTGAAGGAAAAAATGCATGACCTCACACTCGGTCATTCCCCTTACCCTTACAATCATTCACACACTCCATATCCTTCCAAATGCCTTCATACAAAGTAATTTCAGCTGCAGATTCAAGAAAGACACTCTCTATCCATGGCTAAACTTTAAGTTTTATTGAAAGCTGTGGAATTCCTTTACTAGCAATTGTTTTCTAAGGAACCAGTCTCACAGCTTAAGATTATTAGAGGCAGCAGGGTATGGTGGCTAATGTATAGAGAGCGCAGAGATAGTCGGAGAGCCAGATGGTCCAACACACACCTGCTATTTGACTCAAAAAAAATTATTTCACCTGTTTGCTTTCTGTTTTTATCTTTTTATTTTTATTGTATTTGTTGTATTTATTTATTGTATCATATTTATTTGGGTACTGGAAGTCGGACCCAGAAGCATTCTGCCTCTGAGTTACAACCCCAGCCCTATTTTTTATTTTTTATTTCAAAACAGGCTCTTGCTAAGTTGCTGAGGGTCTCACTAAATTGCTGAGCCTGGCCTTGAACCCGTAATCCTGTCTCAGCCTCCCAAGTACTGGGGTTACAGGTGTGGGCCACCATGCCTGGCTTCACCTGTTTGTTTTCTTATCTGTAAAACTAGGGTGCTAGAGATATATACCTTTGTTGGTTAAGAGAATTAAATTAGTTGTTACAATGTACTTGTACCCTTGTCTGACACTCAGTGAGCCCTATAGAAGTATTGCCTATTAATTGCCAAAGACGGGTATCCTTTAAGACAATGTCAAATTCTTTACTTGACAAGTAAAGAATCATAGATGGTATTTTGTTGAAAATGATAAGATAGCAGCACTTTAATTTTTTAATCTTAATGAAAAATCTTATCTTGACAAAATCTGTTTCTAGAAGAATATAGCATCCAAAATGTGCATTTAATAAAACAATTGAATAGCCAATAGCACAATTCAATCCCCATACTTGATATAAAAAATCTCCCCATATCAGAAGTGAATTTTGGTGTATTATATGGGAAGGCTGCCTGTGTAGGGAAAGGACGGCATAAAGTAGCTGGTGATAAACAGCCATCTAATGTTCCTACACAGCAGGACGATTCTATGCCTGACCACTTCACTCGATTATTTCAAGTGTGGAAGGATCAGGCCAGGAAGAAGGGGAAATCGGACAGCAAATTTCAGTCAAAAGCCAGGCATGGTGGCACATGCTTGCAAGCCTAGTAACTTGGGAGGCTGAGACAGGAGAGTCGCAGGCTCAAGGACAGCAGGCTCAAGGACAGCCTCAGCAAGGTAGCGAGATCCTATTTCAAAAACAAAATTAAAAAATAAAAAGGACTGGGGTGTAGTTCAGAGGTAGAATGCACCTGAGTTTAATCCCCAGTATCACACACACAAAAATTTTTTTTCAGTTAAAGGAGTGGCTACTTGAAATCTAGAATATGAATTGAATTTCCTTCTGGAATAACTATCCAAATATGTTGTCACATTGAATTATGTTTAGGACTCTACCTCACTGATTAATTAAGAAACTTTGTAGAAATTAAGGTATCTGCACATTAAAGGATTTTATCTTTCCTGGGAGGTAGTATATTTAATTTTAGACTATTTTCAAAGTTTCTATTCTGACACACCTATATACCTAACTCTATTCTTTATTTTTTTTTAATTTTTATTGCTGTGTTGTAGTTATACATCATAGTGAAATTCAAAGTAATACATTCATACATGCACACAACATCTCTTGGTGTGTTTCGTTCTGCAGCTCACCGTCTTCCCAACCCGTACACGCTGGTGCAATTGCTGCTGATACATTCATACACAAACATAACTCTATTCTTTATTCTTACTGAAAAAGATTTCAAACATATCCATGGAGGTTCGTATCAACTAGATGAAATCATGGTCATTGAGAACATATTGCTGAATCTACTACATAGAACAGAAAACAAAATTTAAATGGATAATATGAATTACCTAATAGCATTAAATTAATACACCATTCACCTCAAATAAAGTTATCTAAAAATACATTTTTGCTAATAGGGGCCTTTACTTTTTTCTTTTCTTTTGGTTTTTGTTAGTTTGTAAAGCTGGGAACTGAACTATGCTACCTCTGAGCTCCACTCGCAGCCTTTTTTTTTTTCTTTTTTTAAACAGGGTCTAAGTTGCTGAAGGCCTCACTAAGTTGCCGAGGCTGGCCTTGAACCTGGGATCCTCCTGTCTCAGCTCCCCAAGTACTGGGATTACAGGCATGTGCCACTGCACCTGGCTCAGGGCCTTTAATTAGGTTTTATAGGAATCAGATATCTAAGGAGAAATTTATACCAACTATTTTTTCTATTAAAATCATTGTTTTCCAACAAAGTCCATGGTATCAACAAGTGTCCATTTATCCTTTTGTATGGGGAGTCAGTTTGACTGGGAAGTCAGTTTGATTATAATTTAATAACCCTAACTCTTCCGGTGTTGTCTCAAAGTCAGCAATAAAGGGACAGGAATCCAATTTCATTTCATTGTCAGTAGAAACTGGTGTAAGCCACACTGATTTCCTAAAGAAAAGAGAAACAGAAAGGTAATGTTGTTGGAACACTCAGCGTCAGGTCTTTCTGAGTCTAACCTTGGGGCCACATTATTTTCACCATTGTTTAGCACCGTGATCATTTTCAGTAGGGTGATTTAGGAGCACAGCATAGTACCAGCATAATGTACCTTCTGGGAGTGGTGGGCTCTTGGTATAGGATTTGGGTAAATAGGCTTATAGAAAAGCTCATTTCAGATAGCCTCCCTGTGGCTTCTTGATCAGATGCTGAGTAGAAGGATACATGGTCTCAGATGATTTGTAATGCTTAAGTTAGTAGAGGACCAAAGTGCTCAGGAAAACAGACTCAGGTGAATGGATCCTAAGAACAGTGAATAAAAGCCACCACGAGCTTAAAGGACCCAGAGTAGTTGGGGGCAAAAGCTTGTGTGTGAATGTATGGGGGGGTACAACCTAGTCATCTCCCTTTGTCTGACTAGTCTTCATTTTTTTTCCAAGAAAGGTAAGCAGTCAACAATATAATGACAATGTCAAAATAGGAATGCCTATCCATCACTATTAATCTGATAGCCTATGGAGAGGCAGTAGCTCTGGGGCAGAACTTTACATTGCTCTAAGCATTTGGTGTTATATAGAAATGAAAATATATATGTATATGGATGTATATGTGTACATACATATATACACACATATATGCATGTCTATATATATGTATACATGTATGTATGTGTATATATATAACAGACTGAATTAAGACAGTCTGAATTAATAACATATGTTATATATAGTCATATATTTATAATATATACATATATATGTATATATATACATATATATATGAATTAAGGTTTTATTTCTATTTGGGGCTCAGCTGCTTCCCAGAGTATCGCTAAATCCCTCATCCTAGCATTTTCTTTATGAAAATAAGCTAAAGGGTAGTGGAGTATTAACAGTGTTAATGTATTTAATGCTATCGAACTTTACACCAAAAGATGGTTCAAATAGTAAATTTCACCTTATATATATTTACCACAATAAAAAATACTAATTGTGTCCCCCAAAAGTACTCTGGTCATGTTAAAATACATTGCATATTTGCTCTGAGTTCTAAATTCTTTTTGGATGTCAACTATTTCTATGTATCAAACAAGGTTATAATTATTTTTCCTGTGGTTTCAGGTAATTTCCAAGATTTATCACTTAGATTTATAACACTCAATGTAAATATTTCAGTGAAATAGTATAAACTGCACCAGGCTACCTTTCCATTTAGTTCAAAGTTCATGTGAGTATAGAAATATTTTTGTAAATGGCCCTTTGAGGGAACTAAGGATGCATGACACATTTACAAATGTTAAGTATAGTTGGCTATAAAGTAACTTATTTCAGTAAATTGAAATCATAGAGTGGATTCTCAAATCATAATCTCTAAAAATTAAGTTAGACAGAGACAACAAAAAGCCAGAATTCTATAGTGTTGGGAAATTAAGAAATTTACTTTAAATTATTTAAAGATAAGAGAAGAAATCAAATTTGAATAGAATAATAATTAAGCACTAACTCTCAAAAATTGAATTAATTGAATGGAATAATAATGAAACACTAACTCTCACTAACTGCGCATAAGCTGGATGTGGTGGCTCATGCTTGTAATCCCAGAACTTGGGAGGCTGAAACAGGAGGATCGCAGGTTCGTGGCCAGCCTCTGCTACTTAGTGAAGCCCTCCACAACTTAGTGAGACCCTGTTTCAAAATATAGAATAAAAAATAGGGCTGGGGGTGTATCTCAGAGGTAGAATGCCTCTGAGTTCAATCCCCAGTACCAAAAAAAAAAAAAAATTGTGCATAGATAAAACAATTTGAAATAAATCTCAGTATTATAAAAACAAATAACCCAATCAAAAATGGGCAATTGAACTGAATACACTAGAAATAAAAGAGGCCAATAAATATATGAAAAAATGTTCAACGTCATTAGCAATCAGAGAAAGGCAAATCAAAATGACCCGAGATTTCACCTAACTCCAGTTAGAATGACAATCAGCAAGAATACAATCAATAATAAATGCCGGCGAGGATGTGGGGAAATAGGAACCCTTATATACTGTTGGTGGGATTGCTAATCATTCCAGTTGTTATGGAGATCAATGTGGAGGTTCCTCAGAAGACTGGGAATGGAACCACTGTGTGACTCAGCTATACCACTCCTCGGTATGTTTCCAAAGGAATTGAAGTCAGAATATTACAATGAAACATGCATGTCCATGTTCATAACAATAATTTTAAAATATGTATGCAAATATCATTCATATACCAATGAAAATGAGGTAGAGTTTATATTTACTTAATTCATATATAACAAATCAATTTATAGAAAATTTAACATTTACAATCTCCTTTTCAAATATTTGCCCCTTAAAATTGTATTTCTAAGCCGGGCGTGGTGGCACACACTTATCATCCCAGTACTTGGGAGGCTGAGACAGGAAGATCACAGGTTCGCTGCCAGCCTCAGCTACTTAGTGAGGCCCTCTGCAACTTAGTGAGACCCTGTTTCAAAATAAAATAGGGCTGGGGGTGTAGCACAGAGGTAGAATGCCCCTGGGTTCAATCCCCAGTACCACAAAAAAATATATTTCTATTGTATCACATGCATATTTCTTTTCTATTACATATTTATGTATAAAATATATTGTTTCCTGATTGATTTGTTGATTTATAATTTTCAAGTATCTTCTCCCAGATTGTGGCTTATCTTTCCACTTTTTAAAAAGTGGTCTTTGAGCCTTGGTTTTCCTCGAATGAGGACGTACCTATCAATATCTTCCTTTGTGTGTATATATGTGTGTGTGATATTTTTTTTTTTTTTTGCAGTACCGGGGATGGAACCCAGGGGCATTCTACCTCCGAGCTACACCCCCGGCCCTATTTTTTATCCTTTATTTTGAAACCGGGTCTCACGAAGTTGCAGAGGGCCTCACTAAGTAGATGAGGCTGGCCGCGAACCCCGGATCCTCCAGTCTCCACCTCCCAAGTACTGGGATTACAAGCGTGCACCACCACGCCCAGCATGTGTGTGATATTTTAAAACCCTTAGGTGACCACAAAGGAATAAATTTTACTCTAGTTTATTCTAAAAGATTTTTAAATAAAATATACTAATGGTAAATCATGGGATAGTTTCTATCTCTCTGCAGAGCCTCTGAGAAGAAAAGGTGAAGTTTAAGCATTTCGGAGGTGCCAGGTGTGGGGGGGACTCACCTGGAGGCCAGACATTCCAGAGGAATCTTCTGAGAGTCAGAGTGACTATCCGTCGGGATGAAGCACAGCTCAGTTTGAATAAGGAGAGTGTCCTCCGAGACCACCTAGCAGAGCGCACAGTTTAAGTAGAAGCCGTTTCTAGCAACAGAGGAGGCATACACACCTGTGATCCCCAAGCTGAAAACATTCAAGACCTCAGAAAAAGGCTACTGTCGCTCTTGGGTACAAATGCAGGACTAGCGACTCCCTGGGACAGCAGAGGAGTGTGACCGCGCAGAGTGGATTGGAAGTGCCTTCTGGTAGGGGAATCATAATCATGATACACAGGAGCAAACTTAAACAGTCATTTACAGCTACATTTATGGTTCATGAATGGAAAGGTTTTCAATAACTGGTTTTTTTAAGAAAAAAAAAAGATGATTTGGAGATCGAATAACAGAGTGGTTTAAAGCACACGTTTTGGCATCTTAACTTCTACCAGCCAGCTGAGCATCCCTGGGTAAATTGATAAAGCACCTTCTGAAACCAGCTCCCCAACTTCTTTTTTTTTTTTTGCGGTACTGGGGATTGAACCCAGGGGCGTTGTACCTCCGCGCTACACCCCTGGCCCTATTTTTTTATACTTTTATTTTGAAACCAGGTCTCACGAAGTTGCAGAGGGCCTCACTAGTTAGAGAGAGAGAGAGAGAGAGAGAGAGAGCTGAGGCTGGCCGTGAACCTGGATCCTCCGGTCTCCGCCAGCTCCCCAATTTCTAAAACAAAGATGATACCTTATTTGTAGGTGACTAATATAATTGGTTATTGACCCAAAATATAAGGATAGTATGAGAATAAATCGTTTCAATTGGGGAATCTACAAGAAGAGAATATTCCAGAATGGAAAGAGCATTTAATATTTGTGCCTGGCCAAATAGCCAACAGAGATTTGAATCCAGTGAAAATCTACTTCCCATATCCATATGCATCTTCGTGAAGCATGGAATTTTCAAACGATCTGACACTGAATAATTGAATATGCTATATCCTGCCAGGATCAATGGCCTTGCACCTTAGAAGCACCGAGTGAACTTTAACACTGTCTGCTAAATGTTAGTGGGATAGAATAGTCTAAAGAGGACTTACAATTAGTTCCATAATATTCAGTGAGAACAGGTGAGGAGCTTTGCTATCATCTACCTATAAATTACTACAATTAGGACCAAAGATAGTTGAAAAAAAGGGGGGACAGTAAATTGGGTGCCATGGCACACACCTATAATCCCAGTACTTGGGAGGCTGAGAAATGAAGATTGAAGGTTCAAGGCCAGCCTTAGCAACTTAGTGAGACCCTATTTCAAAATAAAAAATAAATAAAATAAGGCTGGGATGTAACTCAGTGGTAGAACATCCCTGGGTTCAATCCCCTATCACACACACAGACACACACAATAATTTTCACATTAGGCATAAAGACATGAAAAACACATTTAGCATTTTTACAAATAATCACTGTCCTCACCTTTGTCCTGATGCCACAGTTATAAACGGGGTATATGAAATCGTATACATATGTTTGTATCCTGGTCACGGGGCAGCCCATTCCCAGAAATAATTCATCAGCGAATACATACAGACTGCTGCTGTTTTGAGAATAGGGGCTAACCGAGACCATCACCCAATCCATAGAACAACTTATTTTCACTGCGGAAAGAACCATATGAGAAAACGTCAGAGGTGCATCAGCTTAAAAAAAGAGCTCAAAGAACATTTAGGTGCGTACTTTGTAATGATTAAGAGGCTGAATAGGAGAGAATAAGCCGGGCGTGGTGGCGCAGGCTTGTAATCCCAGTACTTTGGGAGGCGGAGACCGGAGGATCTGGGTTCGCGGCCAGCCTCAGCTCTCTCTCTCTCTCTCTCTCTACCTAGTGAGGCCCTCCCACAATTTTGTGAGACCCGGTTTCAAAATAAAGTATAAAAAATAGGGCTGGGGGGTGGAGCACGGAGGTAGAACACCCCTGGGTTCAATCCCTGGTACCGTCAAAAAAAAAAAAAAATAGGAGAGAATAAGATGATTAAGAGGCTAAAGAATAGGAGGCTGAGACAGGAGGATCGCAGGTTCGAGGCTAACCTCAGCAATTTAGTAAGACTCTCAGCAATGTAGCAAGATCCTGTTTCAAAACAAAAAAATAAAAAAGAGCTGGGCGATAGATCAGAGGTATAAATGTCTCTGTGTTCAATCCCCACCCAGTACCACACACATACACAAACACACACACGCACACATGCTCGAATAGCCTATGAAAGGTTTTTGTAATTACCATTTTCCCAAAATATCTGCCTAATTAGGCCCCAAATAACTAGGCTTTATTTTATAGGGAAAGAAAAACCTGCAAGAATAAGGAAAAACAGAATAGCCTTCTTTAAAAATTAGATTCCCTGAAGGGTGATGTATCGAGGACTACATAGAAGGAGCAGAAATGGCAATGTTTTAGTATAGGAGTGATGTATTCCCAGTATACTTTGTGGAAAGGGAGAAGGAGAAAAGGCGGTGCAGGTGTAGAAGAATCCATAGCTAGAGCAGCCAGAACTAGAAACAAAAGTGCAAAGAGGGAAGAGTACAAAGAAACATAACTCACTGCCTCAGATAGAGGCACTGCTGAAGTTTTGTTGTAAGCCCCATACTTAGCCTCTACACTGAAATCTTCAGAAAGCCAATAATATTCATATTTTCAATGGATTCATTTGGAAGAGCTGAGTCTTCCCAGCATGAAAAATATGTAAGATTAATGAGCAAGAGGCCACAAAGACCTCTAGCATTGTTGGAGCCAGGAATTCTTTGGTCTTTACAGATAAACCATCCTTAAGAAGATAAGAAAAGGCAAGTTTGTGGAAAGGCAGGTGTTGTACATCAGAGAGGGTACCCTCCGAATCACACCTCCTCATGGGTTTGAGATACTACTCTAATATCACCTAAGTAAGATGATCAGGAAGTCTCAGCATCTGGAATTAAAGATGGATTCAAAAAGAGAAAAGGATCTGAACACACAGGAAGCCCACGCTTCTGACTCCACTACCCCTGCTCACACCCATGCCATGGTGAAGTCTCGGCTCGACATCCTGTGGTCTCTCAAACAGCTGAGAAACTATTTGAGGTAAAGCCTGAGGAGCACACAGCTGCTGCAGCCATGAACTGAGGGATAATTTCCCATGCAGTAAATTATCTAGAACTAGAACTAGAAGAAGGGCCTGAGCACCCTTCTCAACCTATTCCAGACAGCCAGGATTTGCCAGTCTCTGCCCTTTCTGCATGTGTGCTGTTAATTTCAGTAATTTGCTGCTACATGGTGAGCTGCACTAATCCAGCCATTCTAAAGAATTCATCTTAACGTAGAAAGGTACAGAAGCTATATATGGTCCTCACTCATAAAGGGCTTGCAGGCCTAATGAATAAATAAGAAATTCATATATTGGTTCCAAAAAAGACCCCACTTCAAACAGAAGGAAATAGACATCTCTGTTTACTGAACAAACAACACAAAAAGTAACACTTAAGCGCTGCCTTAGAGTAGATGACATTTAGCTGGCCTTAAAGTTGGGAAGGAGTTGGATTCCAGGTAAAGTAGAAAAAAAATACCTTGGAATCAACTTGTAAAGAACACAGGCTTGACTTAGTTTTATCCAATTGGCGATGTAGAGCTCTTGATGAATTTGACATGGGTGAAAGGCAGAATATTTTTAAAAGAATGAAGGGGCAATATCCTCATCGAGTGAAAATATGAAGAGGCAGGAAGCAAGAAGTTCAGTTAAGATACAACCAAGCATCTCACTGCACAACCAAGTACCGGTAATTGGCAGTGGGTTTAAAAATGAAGACTAAAGCCGGGTGTGGTGGTGCACGCCTGTAATTCCAGTACTTGGGAGGCAGATACCGGAGGATCCGGGTTCGCGGCCAGCCTCAGCTATTTAGTGAGGCCCTCCGCAACTTCGTGAGACCCGGTTTCAAAATAAAGTATAAAAAAATAGGACTGGGGGTGTAGCTCGGAGGTAGAACGCCCCTGGGTTCAATCCCCAGTGCCGCAAAAAAAAAAAATGAAGACTAAAACACAGAACCAAGGAATAGTTCTGCAAAGTAAGACCGAGGTGGGAAAAAGACCAAAACAAAGGAGACAGAAAAAAAATGCCCAGGAACTCAGACATTTAGGCAGAAAGAGAAAATGTGGCCTCAGTCTATTGACACAAGTCCCAATGGCCTCAAAGTCTTTCTCTTCCAGAAGATTATAATAAGATCACATCTTTGCAGGGAAGGGAGCACCCGCATGGAAAGCAGTGATTACGAATCACCCCTTCAAGGAAGTGTTCTCGAAATGGTCCTTTACCATGGATGTTCTCAGCACAAGGCCAAGTCAAGACAGCAAGGAAAGCCAGGGCTTCTAACGCCATAGAGACCTTCATCAGGGCGGCTCTCCAGCACAGGCCGCTGGGGACCAGGAAACTGGGCTGGCTTAAGTGGTTTTATGTAGCATACCAAGCTCAGCTGCCATCACTTTCCTTCTTAATGGGGTGGCTCATGAGGAACATTTACAGTGTCAACTACCGAAAGACTTAGGCTCTCCTGATTACACCGATGTTCAAGGAGGTGTGTCGGGGAAAAAGCATCATTTGATAACAATTTGCAAGGGACTGTTAAAATCATCTGGGAGACTGAAGTGCTATACAGTAGTTCCACCAAATGGGAAATTTCAGGCAACTGCTTTACTAGATAATGTTCAGGTGTCAGAAGTTCCCATCTAATATGTGAACAGCCAGCTGAGCGTGGTGGTACATGCTTGTAATCCCAGTACCTGGGAGGATGAGACAGGAGGATTGTAGGTTCAAAGCCAGCCTCAGCAAGAAGTGAGACTCTCATCAACCTAGTGAGACCCTGTTTCAAAAATAAAAATAAAAATAGGTCTGGGGATGTAGCTCGGAGATAGAATGCCCCTGAGCTCAATCCCCAGTACCCTCCCAAAAAATAATATGCAAACACCCTAAATCATATCTATTTAAAATCAATATCTATTATTTCTTCACTTCAATGGATTTGTCTGGAAGAATCACAGCAGAAAATATGAAGTGAATTGATGAGGAACTTAATTAAATCTCTAGGAGAGACGGGCCCAAAGGAAAACCAATTATCCTGGTATCAGAAAAACCCACAGATCCAACTTTGTTGATGATTCCTAAATTAATATTTTAGTTACTTCAGTCATTTAAAACCATTTAGCTATTTTATGACAAGAAAACATTTTGTACATATATATAATTTTATATGTATAATGAATACATTCATTTAGCTTTATCCTATTGGCTTTGTAGAACCATCATTGTAGAACAAAATTCATTGGTGACTGACATGGGTGAAAGGCTGGGTGATATTTTTAAAAGAACAAAAGGCCAATATCATCATCATCATGGAAATATGAAGAGTCTGGGAGCAGGAATATAAGTCCCAGTTAAATATTTTTATTTTATATTCTACAAGAGTCAGTCATGACATGAATGTGACTGTGTCTTTTAAAAAGAAACATAGAAATCAAAGGCTAAAAGTAAATGAAACTGAGTCTGAATTGAATGCCTATTATTGTTTGAATCATACTGGATTGTATTTTCAGCATTGTAATCGCTTTTCAACTGTGTACAGTTGGTGTTCCATATCTGTGGGTTCTGCATCTGTGAATTCAACCTACCATGGATCCAAAATATTTGAAAGACTTGAAGATGTACTCAACGTGTACAGATTCTTTTAGTGTCATTTTTTCCTAAACAATATGGAATAACAACTATCTACATAACATTTCCGTTGCATTAGGTGTTATATGTAACCTAGAAATGATTAAAGTACACTGGAGGATAGGTATAGATTATATACAAGTACTACACCAATTTCTACAAGGGGCTTGAGCATCCACAGATTTTGGTATCTGCAAGGAGTCCTGGAACAAACCCTCCATGGATTCTGAGGGACAACTGTCCCAAAACATGGCTTCCCCATATGTTATATAATAAAGTCCATTTCCAACATCACATTCTCAAAAGCAGATATGAGAATCTAGATATTTTCTATTAAGCAAAACAATAAACTTGCAAAAATGTAACTGTAAAACAATGACACACTTATGTTTTTCGGAAAGTAATTATTTTTCATTGAAATGTTTTATTTGTTAACATGTGATGCTTGATTTTATTTTTAATTGCTTAATATTTTTAAACTCAGTTTCAATTTCTACTGTGACAATTTGGATAGATAAAAGCTACATAAACAAAAGTTCTTTGGAATTCGCAATATTTTTAGAGTGGAGTCCTGATGTAAAAAAAAAAAAACCCTAAGCACCATCAATTACTACGTGGTAGCTACAAAGTTGTTTAATGGACATAGCGTTTCAGGTCTACAAGATGAGTGCAGTTCTTGACATTGGTTGCACAATATTGTGAATGTATATGCATTTAACACTACTGAACTTCACACTTAAAATGGTTAAGGTGGTAAATTTTATTTTATGTATATTTTATAATGAAAAATAAAATCAAAACTATTGTATTACATATGTATAAAAGGCAAAATTAATTTTAAGAGGAATATATAGGAGAATAACTTTGCGACCTTGGGATAGGGAACGGTAAAGGGGGAGATTTGGAATAGGAGATGGAATATAGAAGCATAATCCATATTATAGATATTATAGTTTCCTATTAGTTGAGGGGACCCTGACCCATAATGTGTTTTCTGAAGGGATAGCTGCTAAACTCTGAGAACTAAAGCTGGCCTTGAGCGTAGCTCGAGATATCCTGAAGACCAGACTCAGTGAAACTTGGAGCTCACCCAGTGACTTGGAGTTCTGCCTGGCAGAAAAACTGCAGGTGTCCTTGTAGATTACCATGTGAAACTTCCATGAAGTTACTTTTATATTTACACATGAAGACTTCTATGTTGTAATAACACAGTGAGATTTCCAATTGCTTATATAGTTGCTATATTCTAAATAAAGGAGTGGTAAGCAGCCCTCTCCTCATCTGCCTGCGAGTTTCTCAATCAAAGATCACCCATTTCTAAGAAGATGGATGTGTGAGCTGGGCGTGGTAGCACACTCTTGTAATCCCAGTACTTGGGAGGCTGAGACAGGAGGATCGCAGTTTTGCCGCCAGCCTCAGCTACTTAGTGAGGCCCTCCGCAACTTAGTGAGAGCCTGTTTCAAAATAAAGAATAAAAAATAGGGCTGGGGTGTAGCCCAGAGGTAGAATGCCCCTGCGTTCAATCCCCAGTACCGCAAAAAAAAAAGATAATGGACGTGTAAAAGTGTAATGGACCATAACAACAGCCAAGTAGATATGTTGTGCATGAAATGGATAATTGAGTCTGTATTTCAATGGGAAGTCCAAGCTGGGGATATAACTTGAATCCACCAGCAAACAGATGTCAGTTAAAGAAATTATATTGAATGACTTCTCTAAGGGGGTGATAGACAAGATGAGCCACCCAATGACTAAGCCCTATAAACCCCAATTAGTTGGAAAAGACATTTCATCCAGAGAAGATCTTCTAAAGACAGACAGTGGTCATTGAGGAAGGATGGTACATCGTGGAAGTTAGATTTTTTGAGTTTTTCTAAGATGAAAGAATTGTGTACAATATTTTTGGGAAGATAAAGACTGAGAACCAGTTATTAAACTTACCAACATGGAATTCATGGATAATCTTGGTGAAAACCTGATTAAAGTGAGTTTAATAGACCAGAGAGAAATTATATAGAGCTATTTTACTTCAACATAAATAAGTGCCTAAACTCTTTGTTTTAAAGGGCAATTTATTGTTTAATAAGGCAAAATAAAGGTACCAAAAATATACCCAGACATACACCACACAAAATGGAAACTATTACCATTAAAACTAAGTGCAAAACAGGGAGGCCTATATATTTGAAATAGAGGCATTATTGATATTAGTTTCAGATAATATAATCAATTTATCAAAAAGAAATCAACTGATAAGCTCATCAAGTACTATGTACATGTATGTCACTATCACTCTGAGCTACATTATGATGTGAAACTACAATGCACCAGTAAAAGTATAAAAAATTCAGCAAACATGGATGTTACTATTGAAAAATTGAAAGCAGCCATATTTACTAATTTGTATTCATTGATCCAATTCAAAATAAATAGAAATAAAGGAATTCCATTAGCAATTGTTCCCAGGCCTGCATGGAACCTATAGAGGGCATCCTATTTGCAGGAATTTGTACCAATCTATTAGGTTGTAGGATTTCTGGGGATACTTCATAACTAAATTTTGAAGATAAGCCTATGTGCTTTATTTGTATTAGTTGAACTATCCATTTTTGTGAGATGATTTGGGGTAATTCAAAACCTATACCACCAACATTCTTACCCTTCTATAAAGCACCTTTTCTATAGTACCCATGGAAAATAAGAAAAAGGCATGTTTTTCCAGTACTTTTATGCACTTTTTCCAAAGCATTCTTGGCAGAGACCACATGTATAATTCTTTGTATTACCCAAGTCATATCTTAGTATAATGAACTCATATACAGAAATATTTTATTAACTTCCCCACAATTAAACACAAACCTGATCCTGTTTTCTGTGTAGCCATCAGGATTAGACTATTTATACACACACACACACACACACACATATATATACACACACACATATATATACACATACATGTGTATATGTATAGTCTAGTCTCTATAACTCAAACTTTATGTTAGGATCAAATTAAATATTATATATATTATGTTAAAACCAGAAAAATGGGGAGAATATACCACTTAAATGTCTTTGTTAACATCATTCTGGTGCCAACGATTGCAGCAGCTCTCTCTGATCACACCCATATGACTTCTTTGCTCCCATTTCATCCAGTTCTCTGACCAGGGTCCCCAGGGAACTAACTGGCTTGCCGTCTACCTTCTTTGTTGTATTTTGTCAAGACTACTTTGGTGGGGACAAAACCTGTTATTCCCCTAACCCGCTTAAGCCTTGACCCAGCCTTTTTGGAGTGATTAGCAAAACGTTCATCTGAATAGTGACAGAGACTTTAGGATACAGAGATAGGAAGCCAGCAAAACTGTTAACACCTAAAAGATACCAAATTTCTGAACCTGAACAAATATTGTTGTTGATTCCCAAAGAGATGCTCCCACCTAAATAGCATACAGTTGACACACTTATAAACCCCCGTCCCAGGAGACATCCTTGATTCCAGGGTGGTCCTCACACTCTGTGTCCAAACAGTTGGATGTTTTTACGTCATCCAAGCTATATCCTTGGACTGAGGGTATAGCTCAGTGGTAAAGTGATTGCCTAGCATGAGTCAGGCCCTGGGTTTGATCTGCAAAAAAAAAAAAACAAGATAAATCCTCAGTTGTACCACTTACCACTTTGACTCTAACCTTTTAGTCAAAAACATAATTCCTCACCAAATTAGGCTATTCTACAACTTTCCAGTTGGTCAACCTATTACTACTATGCCTCCAGGAAATTAATAATATTCTTTATGGCAAAAATGTTTATTTTCATAGCTGCATAAATCTTTAGCAGATAAAAAAAAGTCAGGAAGTTATCATCCATCTTACTTTCCCTTGGCCTACTGCCTACTATTGGAATTGACATTAAGATTAGAATTTAGTGAAATATTTACCTAAAGTTAAATGAGATTAGCCAGTCACAGAAAGTGAAAGGTCATATGTTTTATCTCATATGCAGAAGCTAGGGAGTAATCTGGATAATGGAGGAGAAAGCCCAATAGAGCAAGGGAGGTGGTCCAAGGGAGAGTGGTGGTGGGTGGGAGGAAGAATTAATAAAGGAAACACTTCCATTGATGTTACGTATGTGGGAAACTGTTCTAAGTCTAAAAAGTATTGGTTAAAGGATTTGTGAGCTTCTTGCTTGCTTTGGCAGAAGGCTGCCTTTCTTGAAGGAACTGAAGACAGGTACCTCGATGCATCCTTGCTATCTAAGCTACTTCAGTCTGTTTTGTAATTGTTTCGGCTTGCTTAGCTGAAGGACAGAAGGCCACCTTAAGGAGAAATCTGAAGACTGTGATCTCCAATGCCCTTGCAAGACTGCCAAAAACTTACCTTCTAAAACATTCCTGCCAGGCATGGTGGCACATGCTTGTAATCCCAGTACTTGGGAGGCTGAGACAGGAGGATTGCAGGTTCAAAGTCAGCCTCAGCAACTTAGCAAGACCTTGTTTCCAAATAAAAAATAAAATAGCCCTGGGGGTATATCCCGGAGATAGAAGGCCCATGAGTTCCATCCCCAGTACCACAAAAAAATACATAAATAAAACATTCCTAACATAATGCCCTACTTCTATAGCTAAACAAGAACCTGATGATCTAATCATAACCCTGTAAACATAAAGATGAGTTTTGTTCAGGGAGTTTGGCTCTCTTGCCTTCTTCTCTCTCACCTCTTCAAGACCAGAAATAAAGTCTCAAGAGCCTTTTTCCATCATGTCATCCCAAGCACTGCTGGTACAGAGCCTGGCAATGTATGTATGTGAGAATACCAATGCCACGCCGGGCGTGGTGGCACACACTTGTAATCCCAGTACTTTGGGAGGCAGAGACCGGAGGATTCAGGTTCGCAGCCAGCCTCAGCTCTCTCTCTCTCTCTCTCTCTCTCTACCTAGTGAGGCCCTCCACAACTTCATGAGACCCG